>CAJPEX010002811.1:0-34929 GCA_905338405.1 Notodromas monacha
AAGTATGTAATACACATGCCCTCAGCGTTCTTTTTTTTTTTTAGCTCTTCTGTCAGAAATTAATCTGCAATCTTTGTTTGAATTTCTCGTGAAAATCAACCAAGCGAATGTTGCAGTTGGCTTTCAAGCTTCCATTCCTACGATGAAGCACCGACCGAAACGCTGCAAATTCGTGATTCGAAACGAAATCGCGGATCGCAGTCAGTCCAGAAAATTCACGAGGAGTCGAGAACTGAGTGAAAATATTGCACAAACATAAATGACGGATAATTCGATGATCTTCGGAATCCGAAGACGAACGGCGGGTGGATCCATCACCGGATGGAAACCTCGCCGAGTCCGGATCTTCCGCAGTTTCAGGCTCATGAAGCCATGAATTACTGCGTTCCGCGAATTCCGCAACAAGTTTCTCGGAACCATTTCCGGGGTTGCTGGCATTCTTTCTAGCTGGTCACAAAGCAGCACATGTTGGCCCAGGAAAACCCGCGATCGCATCATTTCCGGTTACACGTGGTCATTTCTGATGCCAAAAAAGGCAAGCATGTCTCAGGAGTCAGGACACCCTGAGCAAGAATAGCAATTGTCCAACGAATTGAAGAAGAAAATCAGAGAAATTCAAAAAATCCAAGTTCAGTACAGAGCAGCCCCACTTGTTTTTTTTATTTTTATAAAGCGTAACCTTCTCTGTTTGGGCATTTCGGAAATTTTTGCTCAGTTCAACTTTCCTACCTTCAAGCCAGAGGTACCCAAACAAAATTGAACTTGTGGAGTTTTTGATATGGAAAAGCTGTTTCTTGAAGAATGTGGTAACAGATATCTTGTTCAGAAATCGGGGTGGGGAAATATTTGGAAGCCTACATACTTGAGCTGAAATGAGATGTTGATGAAACTAGTGAAGTATTTGTGGAAGATGATAATATGGATTTTGTGAAGGATTTTTTGATTTTTTCAAATCAACCATGTCTAGAAAAGAAGATGAGGTAGGATGGGAATAATTCAAACTAGCTCTTCAAACTGCATAATTTCCCGAGGCCAAGGAACCGTTTTGCACTTGGATCTTGTGGAAACCCGTTGACCAGTACAGTACTCTACTTTCTCCACTTTTTCAATTGGGTTTTTTTCAGAAATCGCGGTTTTAAAGTGCAGTTTACTTGGCAGTCACAAAATAACTTCAAGGACAAGATTCTGCATGCGTTTGAAAAATCATTTTGCTAAACTAAATGACAAGGGATCCATTGCTGATTTTAACACAATTCTGCATTGAAGAATTTCTGCATACTTGATCATAAAGAATGGCTCTAAAAAAATTTTATGAAAAAAGTTGTTAATTTCAGCTCAAAATGTTGAGTTGATTTTAGGAATAACGAAGTGATGCGATGCAATCCAAAATGTATAAATTGATTACTGTACAGTTCAGTGGGTTCCCAACATGGGGATAATTCAACTTAGGGACACTTGAAAGAAAACAAAGATTATGCCTGGGCAGCTTGACTTTGTCTTGAGATATGGACACTTTTCAAAATTTTATAAAAACGTTTTATTTCATAAACTTTTATAGCTCTTGAACATATTAAGCTACAGTACTGTATTTATATTTACAAAACTTAAAATTCAGTTTCATCCTAAAATATCTTTGAATTCATGGCCAAAAACAGACAACTTTTGTGCTGACTTTTCAGTGTTTACCATCATGTGTGCACATTATGACCAGACTTGTTCCTTGAGCTCCTTCTGGTGCAAAAGATTGGATTCTTCTGCACCGTTGTTTTCAGCATGTTGAAGGAAAAAAAAAATTATTCACTTTTTTGGACTTCATTTCCAATTTTCGATGAACATTAGAACCAATTCAATGCGTTCCCACACTGAAGTACAGCATATGGGAAAAAGTGATCTGATGTACGGACAAGGTCCAATTGCCAATTACTGGTGTCCCACAGGACTGTACGTGAACCGAATATTCCGCATTGCTCAGGTTTTGGGTATTTCCTGCAGATAAGTCAAGCGGATGCTGAGGCCAACTCAGGAGGGTTCCCCTTCGAGGCTCAGCCGGCTTTCCGTCCCGACAACATCGACGGTGTCGATTACTGGGTTCTAACTGCCTACTTCGTCGACCCCGGTGAGTCCTGATTTCTTTCACGAGTGCCGGAACTGGTCTCGTGATCCGATCAGAAAGCCGTCAGCCGCAAGGCGAAAAGAAAAAAGAAGACTTGGATGATGAAGACTCTTCCTCACCTGTTTTCTCATCATTTCGTTCAGGGAAGTAGAAAATTCCGTGGGGCGATTTCGGCTTGAAATCAAAGGCCGGAGGAATTCGGGTGTTTCTTTCAGAACGTCAGATTTTTGAAGATGCACGGTTTTAATCACTCGAAAGTGCTCTTTAATCTTCAATCTTCAGCAATAAAAGCCTTCCTCACTGAAAACCAACTACATTTTAAAAATTAAAAAGAATTACATGAAACTGAAATCAGCGATATTCTGGGCCTTCAATTGCTTCCTGAATGAGCTGACAGGTGCTGAACTCAAAGGCCAGGGTGAATTTGTCAAGTTAGTCTTTCACTTCACATTAAAAGTTATCCAGTTGCATTTTTCTTGCTTTCCGTTTCCCATGTAAACAAAATAATAGCCAACATGTCTATAAAAATTGGGGCTATGGTTTGAGGGGGAAAAGCCTTCAAGTTAAGGAGGTTTTTAATTCACAGCTTCCAAGGAAATACAGACAGGGACTGTGACAAATTCAACATGAGGAGGTTTCCAAATCAGGGAGGTTTGAGTTATTCAATACAGTTGAGTTATCATGTTTAGTGCTTTGAGATCGTCGATTCGTGCTTTAGAAAGAGTTCTACAGGTCTTGGTTGAACCATACCTGCTGTTTTCTTCCCTCTGTAACTTAGTTAAAGTCTTTCTGTTGGACTAAGATTTCCTTTTCCATCAATACGTGCTGTTTTCTTCCCTCTGTTGTCCTGAGTTACCTTTCTAACAGCTAGCAGTTTTGTGAACAACATTTCGAGAGTCTCAATCATACGACAGTACCGCAATACGTCGATAAACCCCGCGTTTCTGCGATGAGTCGTACCACATCAAGTCACTAGATGTCACTCGATGATCGAAAGATCCCGATTCGCATGACAATGGTTTGAATGACCTGCATATTATGTACTCAAAGATGGTAACTGTTTCTTGTAGAATGTAGAAACATATATCTAGTTCAGAAATTGGGGCGGGAAAATATTTGCAAGTCTACATGCCCGAGATGAACTGAGATCATGTTGATGAAACTAGTGAAGTACTGTATTTGTGGAAGATGATAATATGGATTTGTGAAGGATTTTTTCTTTTTCAAATCAACCATGTCTAGAAAAGAAGATGAGGTAGGATGGAAATAATTTCCACGTTTCGGCGATAAGTCGTACCAGATCAAATCACTAGCTGTCACTCGATGATCGAAAGATCCCGATTCGCATGACAATCGTTCGAATGACCTGCATATTATGTACTCAAAGATGGTAACTGGATTTATGGGGACTTATTGCAGCTCAAGTTTGCGTCGGAAGAACGTCCGAAGAGTTCGATGAATTCGGCACAGGAACCGGACTCTTCATCGTAACCGGACCCGGCGCCATGGATTACGACGCAATTCCCTCCAAGCAGGAAGATGCGGAGCTCTCGGAATGGGTCTATGGACGTTGCTTCGTCTCCATGGGTGAGTGGACCATAGTTGGCACCCAGCAATGGCTCTTTGGGGCACCACGGTGCCCCAAAGCTGTCATCGCACCAGACACTTTCAAGTACGCCCGGGAACGGCGCCTGCCAAAAACGCCAGCATCATCTGGTCTGGATTAGTTCAGACAGAAGGTGCTGTTGGTTGAGATTGTTCAGGGTTTATTCCGCGATACACGAATACTGCAAAATTTTTAGTTGAGTAACACGCACCTTCGCCTTCTCAAAAATCGTTGAGAAAAAATTCAACAAGATTATGCATCGGTAAAAGGTTTTGATCGACATTTTTTTGGTGCTCAATGTCATCTTTCTCAGAGCTAATTTATTTTTAAACCGCAGACGCCCCAATCAATGGTAAAAAAAAGGACTAGCAGAAAAAAATGTCCCTTGGAGCCAAGTTGACGTGGTTCTGAAGTCACACAGTCAACTCTTACAGTTTTTCGATTAAAGTACAGCACTGTATTGGAATTTTGGCCACTGAAAACTGGGATGCTGCATCACGTGAATTTCAATGTCAAGGATGCAGATGCACATCTCACAAAGGACTGTGGAGTATTTCTGTAAATAAAGTATTGTACAGTCTGCTAGAATTAATCTCATTACTATAAATGTGTGGATCCTCTGGATGACTAAATCCAACTGACCTGAACAAAATACTGTAGACAGAATTTTGTTGCAGACCATCACTAATGGGAAAACAATTCTGAGACCAAAAAAATTAATTATTAGGAGAAAATCATAGTTGACAAGATTGTTGTTCAGAGAGTCCACTTTTAATAAATCCTTGCTTAAAAAATTAATTTCTCAGGTCCTCCTCCAATATAGGCCGATTGTCATTCAAATTCCTTCGCTCACATAAAATTTATTTTTATAACAAAGCTTTTTTCTGGGTGCCTACAGCTTTGTTGTAATGATACTGTATTTTCCTACTTCGGAAATATTCTGAAAAATAGCATTGGGTATTGCATCAATGAATTCAGCACAGCCTCAACTACTGTATATCTGGGCTTCTGATTCATTGCGTTTTATGAACATGCAAAATCAGTCAGCAAAAAATACTGTATTCAAGCTTTCAGCCAGCATTGATGACCTGTTCCCCTGTGATTTTAGAAGCAACCCTCGTTCACATCAAATAAATGGATTCAATTACCTGAATTTCCCACATTAATAGGCTATTTGATGTAAAATTATGCTGGAATAAAACTGATGTCTTAAAACTGATGAAGCAAGTAAGTGACCAACATTTTGGTTTGGTTGAGAGCTTGAGGGTCACACTTGATTGGTACCCAACCAAAAGCCCCCCCTTTTATGATTCAGATTTTATGATCTGAAGATCACCAGCCATTGGATCAACAAGGTGAACAGTAGATTTTGCAGAAGTCAGCAAGTAATGATACTTTGACATTCACAGAATCACTGATGACCACTGCAGGTGAGGAATCCCTTTATATACTCAACTTAAGTGAAATACATTTTGTTCTAGTCTTTTGGGATTCTACAGAGAATCCCCTGCCCTGTTCCCGGGCGGATTGTTTGTTCTCATTTATTTATTGATTCAATATTCATTCTTTGTGGGCTTCTGCCCTACAAATGAATTCAGCCCAGCCTCAACTACTGTATATCTGGGCTTCTGATTCATTGCGTTTTATGAGCATGCAAAATCAGTCAGCAAAAAATACTGTATTCAAGCTTTCAGCCAGCATTGATGACCTGTGCCCCTGTGATTTTAGAAGAAACCCTCGTTCACATCAAATAAATGGATTCAATTTCCTGAATTTCCCACATTAATAGGCTATTTGATGTAAGATTATGCTGGAATAAAACTGATGTCCTTGCAAGTAAGTGACTAACATTTTGATTTGGTTGAGAGCTTGAGGGTCACACTCGATTGGTACCCATCCAAAAGCCCCCCTAGGTCAAAAGCCCCACCCCCACTTTTTTTTAGTTGGATGCAAGTTTCATGACAGGGTTTGGTGGCCCTGAGAAGGGCCGCTTGGTTTCATTAGTCCTCAAAATGACTGTTTGATAATCATCTTCAAAATTGCCTTCTGCTGCCTCATCCTCAGTGTCACTGATGCTCTCAATGTCATTTTCTTTTCAATGTGGCCCTCTTATCTCCTTCTTCATTAGCAAATTTCCAGCACCTAGTACTGGCATTTGTGTTCTTCACCATGAGCCATTGTAGTATGCCTTTTCACCACCCTTCTGATTTTTTCATGATCTGAAGTTCACCAGCCATTGGATCAACAAGGTGAACAGTAGATTTTGCAGAAGTCAGCAAGTAATGATACTTTGACATTCACAGAATCACTGATGACCACTGCAGGTGAGGAATCCCTTTATATACTCAACTTACAAACATGGTGGTACTTGGCCTTGTGCTGGGCCTGCTAGTGAAAGGTGCAGCTTACCATCAAGAGTTATAAGAATACCTGTAATCCCCTATTTTTGCACCAAGGGGGGCTTTAGGACTACACCCCACTCGATTAAAATGGCAACAGTTGAAGTGCATATCAGCATATGATTAAAGACCTTATTCTAAAATTGTTGAAGTCATTTTGTGCATACAAAACTTTTCAATTCCCGTGTCCTAATTGGAATACTTTACAGTAAAATCCAGTTACAATAAAGCCATTGTTATGAATGAAATATCTTTGTTGTAAGAGAAAAAATTGTAACAAAGTATATCATTCATCATAGTGGCTATTGGGCACGGACCTAATAAAAATAACGTTGTTGTAATCGATTATTCGTTGTAAGAATATTTCACCTTGCTTTGGACAAGGGGTGTTCTGCTGGTACGCACTCAGCTGTCCGGACAGATTTCCAATCAGGACGAACCCCTCTAAACGGGTGTGACACGGGAGAATGAAATGCGTCACGGGTTCAGAGCCTATAGACGAGATGGCGAATTTTTCGAGCCTCCCTTCAGTCATGACGCATTCTGAGCCGATGAGAAAGTTCTAGAAGCTACATAGTCGAATGATCATTGCAGGCGATCACTTTTGGTACCGCGTCAGCCCGGACCTGGATTGCAACGAATTCTTCCCAGCTTTCCTCCTGTACAACCAAGGGGAGCTCACCGGTTTCGGTTGGGCAGTTCAAGGCATCTACGAATCAGACCACGTCGAATATCCGCCTTCTTTCGTCCTCAACGTGAGCATCGCGATTCAGATTCAGGAATGGGATATGACGAGTTACAGTATTCTCAACAAGTTCCTTTTTTTTTTCTCGGTGATGTTCACAGCTTTTCATGAACCCCGTCCCGACCTGTTTGCCGGGTCTCGTTGACACGATCGGGGTCACGACGCAACACATCTACTTCAACGCTGACTTGTTCAACGTCATCTGCTGAGTTACCTCAGCTCACGAATCCAAGGCAATTCAGGGTTCTGCCGCGCGGGTCGCGCCGAGTGGGGATGAAATATAAACGCACCTGCGGCAGTTCCCGCCAATTCCGGTTGATTATGTCCCGAAAAATGAGTGGTGTCAATGCACAGATAACCTAGTTATCTTTCTTTTTTAGATTTGAATGCCTCCGGGGTTTCTTTTTCGCCCGAACATACGGAACCATATTTACTGGAACACCATGTGCACTCCAGTAAAACACCCACCATCCTTCTTCACCCTAAAATTTTGCTGAAATCGTATACCCCAGGAAGATGCACATCTTATTTTTAGTGATTGGAAAACTGCAGTATTTCAAAAATAAGTCAATTCTAAATGGAGAAAAATGAAAGTGATATCCATAAAAATTGTCCCTTTGAAAAAGTTATCCAACCTGAAGAACAATTTGAAAAACTAGATGAAGATGAATATGCATTTGTGGATCCGAATCCTGGGAGAATCACTCAATTTTGTTCCACTAACAATTAGAATCATGAAAACATTCAGGAATTACCCCATACAGATATTCTTCAGTTTCATCCTCATTGTAGGTATATTATGGTAAATGGTCCTAACAATAAGATTCTACCTGCTTCGGATATGGAAAAGGTAGAAGTAAACACTGTACAAGGAATTACTAATAATACTGAAAAAGAAATCTGGTGGAAAATATTTGTACAATACAGATGCATTTCAGAGATTATGGATTTTTGTAACCAATTGCATCAATTGCTTTTTATATACTGTATTTCTAATTTTTTGGTGCTTTGCTCAAATTTGTGTCTTAATCCAATGAAAAAAAATTCAATGACTAACCATTTTGTTGAAAAAACTGCTGTAATACCTTTGAATCAACGAAATATATTTTGTTCACCGCACTCACTATTAAGCTAACAAAACCACCAAGAGTTGGTAAAATAATTTACAAGAATGATCAATACTGGATTATGTTAGTCATTGCACAGAAATGTACAAATATTTACAAATCATTCAATCTTCATATGCTGAAACAAAAATCATTCCCAAAACAACCTGTACATAAATATCAAAATTGTAAGATTAAGTATTGATGTACTGCACTACCTTGTTGTAACATTCACAATCTGCTTCACATTCATCACTGTTTTTGAGAACTATTTTTGACACTATGGCAAACAGTTGTAGTACCAACCATCCCATTCAAGCAAATCAAATTGTTGACCTGGGATCCACTGCACTGACTTTGTTCTAAACAGATCCAGTTGTCAGCAATGCATCTGATTATTCTTAATCATAAATCCTGTCATGGAGAACAGCTCAACAACCAATTTCACAGCTCAAAATAGTAAAACATGTCTTACTCACCCAAAGTGATTTTCGTCAGTGACGGCCATGATCCAGACATCCAACTAGGAGAGGCGACATATCTCAATCCTCCTCACGTGCTCAAGCTGTCAAATTCGGCAACACTGAACACTGGAGACGCGGACGTACTTGGTGCTAGGCCTTATCCCTATGTGGGAATGCCAGAATTTTGGACCACATTTTCTCAGTTAAAATGGACCTTAATGAGAATATTTGTAACTGTTTCTCCTGTATATCAACAATAAAGAAAAAGTAATGTCACCCAAAAAAGGAATGAAAAAAATGTTCCACTGCACAGATATACAGATGCAGTACAATTCATTCACTTCACATCATGAAATACGGAGCACAAATATTCACTGAATTCCACAGTAAAGGCATCATTCTTGTCCAATACCAATATATAATTCAAATACAGAGAAACCATATACTGTACTATGTTAACTTCCACAAGAAGTAGGAGCACAAAAATTTCTACAATTCATTCCTACCATTCCATGATGGAAGCAGGTGTCATACTCTGTCAAACACACTTTTGTATGAATTCCACTCTCCAAGGTACAAGTGCAACCTTCCACTGAACAAAGAAAAAAACGGAGGATTACTTGGATTGTAAAAAGGATAATTCCTGATTCCTTTCTCCAAAATTACTTTCTGAAATGCTACTCATTGTGGATGGGTATTGTCTCTTCTCCAAAAATTTTCAGTAATATACTTCACTAAAAATCTGCAAGTCAGGCCTTTGAAGAATAAATGCAAACAGGAAATGCAGGAAGAAAATTATTTGAGTTATTCAATATTCCTGTGGAAAATTTTGGAACAAAGCAAATTCTGGATGCAAGATGAATTCCCCTGAGCTCAGAAACGCCAGTGGCAGAAAAATGCAAACCATGAGGCATAGGGGCTATTCCTACCTCCACTATATGGCTACCAAATCCCTTGCCCCTATTCAATTCATTGTCCCTCCCCAGGTTACCCTTTCCCACCCATCCTGACTTTTTTTCTGTGGGTCAGGGGGCACCCTTTTGTGCGCCAGTGCAAAGGAAACCGCTTTCTTTGAATTCAAAGTTGAATATAAACACAGAGAACATTTTAAAAACTTGTTAAAATTTTATAATTTTGAAATTAATGAATTCCATGCAAAAAACTCGAAAAAATGATACTAAACATGAAGGATTTCCTAAATCCTTCATGTATAGTCAGTCTGACCATGGCACTTGTGCTTCTAGCTTCACAAGTGCCACAGAAGAGTCACAACAGAATTGCCATGGCGCCTCTAATGTGGCGCTTCTGTCCTGATGCTTGTGGAAGAAGTAACATGCTCCTGTCCTGGACAAAGCAGCATATATGCATAAAAATGGACACATTGAAAATTTTGAAGTCCCTCTCAAAATATACTTCACAAATGATAAAATACATGAGCAGGTATTTAATAAACTTCTGAGGATGGAGGAATTCTCACATTTTTGGTGAAAATAATTCTTGGTAAACCTTTTTCTTTCCATGGAATGAAGGATCAACCTTTCACCTCCTGCTGCCCTGTATGCTTTGGATAATCTGCTAAGAAGCCTGATTATTCCCAGTCCTTCACTGAACTCATTGCTCTTTGTGAGAGTCATGAGGTAAGCTCAAACATTTCAGATATATAAAGCATGCTTCCTAATGAACATTTCAGTTATCTCCCAGTGTCAGATGAAGAACAACTCAAAATGTTCCAGTATACATTTATAGTGGCATTTCAGAAAATATATTCACTCCCCTGTGTATTGACAGCCCATTGATGTGTATTGCATATTATGTTAGTGCAAATCATATGTGATCCAAATAGATTGTTTGTTTTTGGTTCAAGTGAGTGTGTATAAAAATGCTTTACAACCATTATAGATGGAAACATAATTATTTCCTGAATTTTCACTGCTCTACTATAATTTTCTGTTACAAAGGCTTCTCCCAAGTTGACCAAAGATTTAAGAATTCTTGTCCAATATTGAAGAAAAAACTCACAAAGAAGTCTCTACAATTTCAGAACCATTAAGTTCCCTCAATGTTACATGTTGTCTCATGAATTTTGAAAAAAATGCATCAAATAACCTCTTATATAGAAATTAATATATTTTCCCAATTCACATATCAAATGTACCAAGTTCAATAACAGTCCAATATACAAAGTGCAATAAAAAATAAAACAGAAATAATAATTATCTTAAATAGCAACAGCCCATTAATTTGCAAGGAACAAGTTAGGAGGGCTTGGAACCTAATGTGCCAATGCTTCAAGGAACTCCTGATTAGGTCTAGTATCAAATTCCTGACAAAGATTCAAAATTCTCTGATTTAAGCCCCTATAAACAGCACAAGGAAAATTTTGACCAAGAAAGCAATCTTCAATATCTGTACTAGCATTCACAGCTTCTTCTTTCAAAATCAAACAAAATTCCCAGATGGAGAGTTTTGACTGGCAAAACTTATTTTTGAATGTAGAGTGCCAAGCTTCCACATGGTTATTTGTGCACACAGAAACTCCATGCAAGTCCCACAGGCAAAAAGAAATCCTTTTCATCCAAGTAGGTATGAAATAATCACTCAAAAGCCTATATGCAAGAGGATCACTTGCAAAAAATGACCAGCAGCTTACATATAAAACATGACACTTCCATTGAGCTGGAACAAACCCCAAGGCAATGAGACATCTGATTCTTAAACAAAATTGTTCATCTTCATTATAAATTTTTGCAAAACCCAGATCCCTCACATGACAGTAGATACACTGGGAATAGTGAGAATAGCAACCCCTGGTCACAGAGAGATACAGATAGTTGCAGAGGGAAGCCAACAGTCCAGTCTCAAAATCAGATGAAAATTCTGGCTGGAAAAGATAACCAGCAGGAAGCACTAGACCACTCTTGCTGGGATCAAACATTGCTGCCAAAATTAGCCTGAACATGGCTAATTTTGGTCAAAAGTCTGCTCATCTTTTGCTGGGAACAGAGCAAAGGCCACTGGAAACACTTGCCCCATGATGATGCAATGTACACTGACAAGTTGATGAAAAAGGGCTGGTGCTGCCCAGAATGTCCCATCCACAAATACTTTTGTATTTTTTGTCAAAGCCTGTAAACCAGCCCTTGTAGCAAAGACAACAATGCGCCTTGCATCATCTGGGCCAGAATCTCCCACAAGGAATGAATTACCATTTTCTATTTTCAGGTCATCCTCTATCACATCAAAATTAATGTTTGCAAGTGCAGTAGGTGGGCTGGGGAAATTAGCAGCTCTCTCAGCTCTTCCAACTGTTAAAAAATGATTCAGAAAGTTATAAATTGAATGAAAGAAGGTGCAGTTTAATTGGAATGATTTATCTAAAAAACATACTAACATTGAGCCAATGCTTCAGCAGTTGGAAGTTGTGCAAGGCGTTCTTTCCTAATGACATCTCAACACCTTGAACTGACTGAGTACCTAAAAATAAATATGTATTATTATGTTTGAATGACTGTCATACATCTGGAATTGGAGTGTAGGGCCAGGTACTTTAATCATACTTCAAACCAGGGCCTGAAAGATTTCAGAACCTGGTTTGAAGGTCTTAGATAGATTCATGAAAAAATGTTTGCAATTGAATTTGTGGTAGGTATAATTAATAAGGAACAATAAAATTCAGTTTTTTACACCCCACTAATTCTTTCAGCTAAACATCTGCTGGCCACTTGATATTTAAATATGAGCTGACAAGTCCAATCATTGACAAAATGATGCAATCACATTGCAACAAAAAAATTTGGACAAAGCTCAACGCTGATTGTGGCTGAAAATGTTTGACCAGAATCTTGAATTTTTCCTATTTGTTAGAAAGTAATTCTGTAGATTTTATCTTCTGCTTTTAAATTTCCAAAAAATTGTGGCACAGACTAAAAAATACTGCACTTTCATTTCACTTGAAAAATAAAACGGATGCATTTACTCACATCTTCCAAACATTTCTTTACAATCTGACTCATTGTCAGGCGTGGATTTTTGCTTCTCCAAACTTCAGAGCAAATTTTTTCTTGTGTCAGGATTGCAGCTGTTTTTGGTAAGCCATGATTTTGCCACACAGCAGATGGAGGTGTGTTGTATGTGAGAGTTTTTGGATGGCCAAATTAAAGTAACAGTCATGCTGGAAATGTAAAACTCTGGGAAAGGCTGGTGAGGCACCCTGGGGCTTTTTTGATGACTCAGCCTGTTTTACCAGTTGGCTGGAGTGGGAGTGCAAAGGTTCAGAGTCCTCTGCAAAGAGGCATGTACTGAAAAGTGCATGGTAGGGATGCCCTGAATGGAAGGGATCCTGACAACCCTTGCCTGATGCTCCCCTAGCTGAAAGAGCAGAGCACTACACTGTGAAATCTATCTTGGCCAATCCATTTAAATTAAAATTGCGTATTTTATTATTAGGATAGGTTTAGGGGGTGCATGAGTTTGGGGCTTCAATTTGGGTTGCGTAATTCTTGTATCCATAAGGGCAACATCTATCCTGCAGTCCCATAAAAATGCGCCGCTACTGCCTGACTGCTACCTTGGGATTTTCCCAAAATTCCCAAAGAATAGCCTCTAGCCTTCAGGGGGTATTTTCTGCATTCCACAGGAGTGTGGGAAACACAGAGTCCAGATTTTCTCAGGGGATAGGGATCAATTCTGGAATGCAGAATCCGTTGGCCTCAAGGCCCTTTCTTTCCTATTGTAAAAATCAAGGGAGCACTGGTCATTTTTGTCTGAAACTTTGAGGGGTGAACATGTAACTTTTGCCCAAGCTTATTTAAATTCTGGAATGCAGAATCCGTTGGCCTCAAGGCCCTTTCTTTCCTATTGTAAAAATCAAGGGAGCACTGGTCATTTTTGTCTGAAACTTTGAGGGGTGAACATGTAACTTTTGCCCAAGCTTATTTAAAAAAATGACAAGTGTATTTGAATGTGACATTGCTGTGTATATTTTACAGTGTGTTTTTGCTGAAAGATGTATTTATATGTTTGATTTTCCTTTGTGATTCAAACAGGAGGAGTCAAGTATGTTGTAAAACCTTTCAAAGACTCTAAAAATTCAAAAATCTGTTTATCCAAAAGCTACGACTTGAATACAAACTTGAGGGTGTAAACTTGTGCCTCAAGCATTTTTTTTATTCATAAATTTTGGAGCTAGACGACCAGACAGGTTCTAGGAGTTCCTGCTGGGAGTCATCATCACTGTCTTCCTTCATCAATCTATGAGGACTTGGACTCCACTCCAATCCCAACAAAACTGGAATTTGGCAAGCCACCTTTATACAAATCTTGAGTGGTTAAATATTTGTGAACAGCTGCCAGTGAATCCAGGGCAGGCATTGGCGTGAATCTAAAAAGACCCAGACGTCGCAAGTGAATCGAACATTTTCACAGTTGTATGTGGCTAGTCCATTGCTGTTGATGGTGGCTCTAATTTGACACTTCAAAATTTTGTATTTTGTACAATGCACTGTGATGCACCCATCTCCAATTTCAGGATGTTTTGAAAAAAAAATCCCAAGAAAATATCCTTCTTGATTCTGTCAAACTCCAATTTTTTCACACTGCATGATGTGAATTGTGCAACTAGTATAACTGAACTGAGACATTGGAACAGTCAGCATGGCTTGTGTAGAAACTTGCCAATGAAAACCAGGTTACCATGGGTTGAGATTAGATGCTTTAAATTCGTTTTGGCCTCCTAGACCTGTTGTCTGGCATATTTCTCGTGATTTATGCTCCCACAGAGCATTAGATGAAAAGTAGGAGTCATCAATCAAGCCCTGTTGAAACCCTATTCCTGCAAATTTTAAAGAAGTTTCTCTTGGATAAATTTTTTCTTGTGACACCAATTTTCAAGCACAATTTTCTCAATTAAGAAAAAATGTTCAGTTCTTTGGAATTGATTTCATCCCCTAAATGTTATATTTCTGAGATTCTCCAAAGCTCAATTTTTTTTCAATGCTGGTATCTCCATTGAAAATGTGTTTCTTTCTTGTTTGGTAAATTTGTTCCAGTGTCTCATTTTTCTCCTACTTTTTTGACTTGATTTGAAGACAATTATAATTAGATATTGAATATTTTCTAAATCCTTGATGTTTGGTATAATTTTGTCAAGTTTTCTGCAACAGAAGCATCATGGCAATCCTGTTCTGACAGGATTGGTATGGTTACTGTGGCGCTTCTGCTTCAAGCATCAGAAAATAAGTGCCATGGCAATTCTGTTGTGACGCTCCCACTGTGGCACTTGTGACCCTAGAAGCACAAGTGGCATTGTCAGACAGACTAAACATGAAAGATTTATGAAATCCTTCATGTTTAGTACCATTTTTTCGAGTTTTTTGCATGGAATTCAATAATTTCAAAATTATGAAATTTTAACAAGTTTTTAAAATGTTCTCTGTGTTTTTATTCAACTTTGAATTTGAAGAAAGCAGTCTCCTTTGCACTGGCGCACAAAAGGGTGCCCCCTGACCCACAGAAAACAAGTCACAATGGGTGGGAAAGGGTAACCTGGGGAGGGACAATGAATTGATTAGGGGCAAGGGATTTGGTAACCATATAGTGGTGGTAGAGGTCACCCTAGTACCAACCATGAAACTGAGCTTGGGGGGCATATGGGTGATCGCCCTGGCCACAAGATTGCCTCAAAATCCCCTGCCCCTATTGAATTCATTGTCCCTGCTGGGTTGACCCTTTCACACTCATTGTGACTGTTTTTGGTGGGTCAGGGAATGCCTTTTTTGTGCTTTGAAAAGGAAGTAGCTTTCTTTGAGGATCTAGTCAAATGAAAATACGCAACACCTTTTGAAAAGTTTTTCAAAATTTTAAATTACTTTATTCCATGCAAAAAACTCTACTAAATGATTGGTTTGTACTTCCTAAAGTTTTAAGGAAGTAAAAATCAACCAAATGTGTTACAACGTGTTTAATAAGTCGTCGTTTAATATGTGAGGAAATGTGTTGTCCGGTAACGTGTTTTTATGTCGTTGTCTAGCAGGATTAATTCCTGTGGGAGAAAATATACCCCCGCAACCCAAAAATCTTGTACAAACAAATATTCCAAAAAACTTGTAGGAACAAATATTCTCAAAAATCATGCAGGAAAATTAATCTTGAAGCACAAATTTGTGTGTAAGAAGAATCCCCTTTGAAAAAATGCAATGTAAAGGACTGTGGTGATAGATAACATTTAAACGCATTTATAATGCGCAGCAAGTTTTCAACCTTATGAATTTTTAGGTCTACCTGATTTTCAGCCTCATTGAATTACTGACTTCCTATCTTTTTATGGTGTGACGTAGTCCGAGTTTTATAATGTCCATGAATTTTTAGGTTTACCCAATTTTCTTCCCCCTCCTCTTCCCCAGCACCTCCCTGCGTCTCTCATATGCGGTCTCCAACAGTGGACCTACCTTGCCAGCAAAAAGATGAGGAAGTTGACACATATCTCCAATGCACTCTCAACATTTTCAATCAAGAAAACACCTCTGAATGCTCACATGTCTCATGTCTCTTGAGCAACCAAACATGAAGGATTTCAAAATTCCTTCATTTTTAGTTGGTTTACACAATGTTGCACAAATTATTCAGCAGCAAATTATACACTCCTTTACACAACAGGCCATTGCACAAAAATACAGCAACAGACGCAGGATTAATTCATGTGGGAGAAAATATACCCCCACAACCCAAAAATCTTGTACAAACAAATATTCCAAAAAACTTGTAGGAACAAATATTCCCAAAAATCATGCAGGAAAATTAATCTTGAAGCACAAATTTGTGTGTAAGAAGAATCCCCTTTGAAAAAATGCAATGTAAAGGACTGTGGTGATAGATAACATTTAAACGCATTTATAATGCTCAGCAAGTTTTCAACCTTATGAATTTTTAGGTCTACCTGATTTTCAGCCTCACTGAATTACTGACTTCCTAACTTTTTATGGTGTGACGTAGTCCGAGTTTTATAATGTCCATGAATTTTTAGGTTTACCCAATTTTCTTCCCCCTCCTCTTC
The DNA here is from genome assembly GCA_905338405.1 of Notodromas monacha. Lineage (NCBI taxonomy): Eukaryota > Metazoa > Arthropoda > Ostracoda > Podocopida > Cyprididae > Notodromas > Notodromas monacha. The sequence goes on from CAJPEX010002811.1 coordinate 16,484, forward strand.
CCCAGCACCTCCCTGCGTCTCTCATATGCCCAGAGGTTGTCACCTGGATGGAACGGTCGTTTTTCTACTCCTTCAACTGTGTATAGAGGTTACGTGAGAGTTGTAAAAGTTAGTTCTTTTGTGGAGACTTACGAGTGTACAGAGTACAGAGAACTCGATGATGCAGCCTGACGTCTCCAAAGCTGCCAATTTACTCTATGAACAATGGAATCTCACCTTTAGCGCTATTGCCACTGGGCTCTGTGCTAGCTTTGGTAAATCACAATCCAATACCTGCAACATTTCCAATCACTTGCTCCTCTTGCTTTGGAAATGTATGTTAACTACAGGAATTGCCTCAAGGAGGCTTACATGAAGTACCTCCCGCAAACCTATGGGAATCTCCCCGCCAACAAAGCTCTTTTCACCCACTCGCTGATTGGTCAATTTCTCACAACCATCCAAGGGGCACTTGTGTCCCAGATGCAAGGGCGTCCCTTGCATCTGCAGAACCACTAGCAGAACCAACTATCTCTTGGGTCAAATTCTGCCAACAAGCAGACAAATACCCCTCAACTAATCCCCATGCTTGGGTGATTATCAACCATGGACCCATGGCTAACCAGCCTATCTGCAAACAACCTAGCACAAGACCCTCAAGCTCCTCCTGGGCATCAACATTGTCCAGATTGAGCAAAAGACGCCTCCATTTCTGTGTCCACCATGTTTGCATGGCAGCACACATGTCAGAAAAGTGCTCCCTTCATACGGCACTGCCTCCACCAACAAACTTCTGCGCTCATCATTGCAAGTATGTATCACATACCACCAAGCAGTGTAGCCTGCCCCAGCAGGATCCCATGGCAAGTACGCAAACTGTTTCTAACAAAAAACCCTCCTCATGTGTTGTTTGCGGAAAAACAGATCACATTGCAGCCAACTGCACTGCCCTGGGAAACGGGAATTGAGGACAGTGACAGGAGTTCTCTGCACTGTGCCCACCCTGCAGGCAGCCCAAGACTGGATAACCATCCTTATTTCAATTCAAGGGCACAAATGCATGGCCAATACAACTTTCCTTTTTTGTAATACTTCTTACCCAGCTACCTTCCTCATCCTTCCCAAGTCTTTTACCCCATCATCTTTGGGTGCAATGTTCACCCTTGAAGGCTCTCTCATATTCTCTGGATTTTGCGCAATCCAACCAGTCATTGAAAAACCAACTTGCGCCATTGGCAAACAGATGTCATACATTGACAGGTCTGCACCCAACCAAGCTCTCATGACTGCACTCCTCATGCAGTTCCACAAAAACATTTTCCAATGGAGTGGCCACCATTGCCTCTTTCCCCAATATGTTGCGTATCTCCCTACTGACTCAGACTCCCCACCCATGGCTAAGCACTTTTGCCAATCTCTTGACAAACAGAATCCCATGCAAGAGATCCTTAAAAACTACTAACTCATGGGTATTCTTGAACCTGCCAACTCACCCTACAGCTCTCCTGCCTTTCTCACGCCCAAACACTGCACTGACCCTACTGCCCCTGCCATGAAATGCTGGCACTTGGTAGAGGACTAAAGAGAAATCAATAAACTACTCAAACTGGACAACTACCCAATGCCGATAATTCACAATCTCCTAGATGCTCTCAGTTGCCAAAATGCGTATTTTTGCACTCTTGACCTCCACTCTGGTTTCCATTACATTCCCCTTGCTCTCAAAGATTGACAGAAAACAGCATTCACCACACCCACAGACAGCTCCAATACACAGTCCTCCCATACGGGCTCAAGATGGGCCCTGAAATATTCCAACGCATGATGGAAACTATCCTCTGTGATCATCTTTACAACAAATGCTTGGTATACATTGACGACATAATTGTCTTTGGACCAACATTCCAAGAGGTCACTAAAAATCTTGCCCAGGTTCTCACAACCCTCTCTAATGCAGGTGCAGAAATCAATATCTCTATGTCATGCTTTCTCGCTAAAACTATCAACTTTCTTGGATACTCAATAGATCAAACGGGCAACAGCCCAGCCAAAACTCACCTGGAAGCAATCAAAAACTTCCCCCAGCCCCAAACCACAAGGCAACTCCATTGCTCCATAGGCCTTGCCACATAGAGTCCCACCACCAATCCAGTCTCTCCCACCCCCTCAAACAAAATGGACATCAACTGTGACAACAAACAGCTCCTTGCCGCGGAAGATGCACTCTACCTCAAAGAAACCGGTGGCCTTGCTGCAATCGACCTGCTTGACAAAGAACAACTCCTTGCTGACCCGCCTGATGCCAAAGAGGACATCTCCAGCACATGAATTGCATGCTCTTTTTGAACTTGTGACCCCCTTTGGTTTTGTAGGGCAATGAGCCCACAAAGAAGTTTGAAGTTCAAAAGAATTGAAATAACTATCAAATTAATAAAACAGCACAATCTGCCGGGGAACATGGCGTGAAGATTCTTGGCAGAATCTTCAAGAGGAAAAATAGGTTGTATTTCAAATTGAACAAATAAGATAAAAATTGGGAAATGACAAGGATGGAAATTGACGTAAAAATTGCAAGTTCAGAACACACAAGATAAATTCACACATCCAAATGCTTTGAGAATTGCAAACATAATGGATCAAACTTTATTCAAAAGGGAAAAGATTTTTGTATTGCGCAATGAGCGGTAGCAGGGACTTCCAAGGGAATTCCCCGTTACCGCATTCCAAACATTCCAGTTTTAATTATTTTAATCGCGAGTATTTTACTCCTTTTGTGGGATGTGCCCTCTGTGTCCCACAAAACCCCCCCTCTTTTTGTCAGCCCCCCAAACAGATGGTGCTGCCAAAAATAACAAAGGCGGGAACACAGAGGGCAAGGTTAAGAAATTACTAGAAGATTCTCAAATTAAATGGTGTACTTGATAGGACTGAAAGTGAAAAGATGGATGCCATCTTTAGCAAAAGTGACTAAAGTTGTTCCCATATGTCCCCTTGTATTGATTGGCCAGATCAATTCAGGAGGCGTAGAAGGTGCTAAGACGTTTGGTTTTGCTTTTTTAATGTTTGATCTTGATTTTGCTTTCAACTTTGTTTTTGTATCAGTTCTCTGATCTTGTTTTAATCAGGTGTGTTTTGATTTTGGTTTGGGTTTGTTACAAGTGAGAAATGAGACTGTGAAAGGAAAACAGAGAAGGTAAAAGTGAGTTGGGAAAGAGCATTGCAAACAGGAAAAAAAGCATCAGATTTCTTGTTGTTGCACATTGTTAGGAAAGATTTCATTGTTTTGTCAGGTCAAAATGATTGCGTTGCAACGTGTGATTGGCAGTATGGCTTCTGGAGTGCAAGATGATAATGCTTCACCAAAGAAGGATGTCAATGGTATTGTTTTGTCACTGAAGTTCTGTTCCAGTTGATCATGGTGTTTGTGTTGTAGATGATTTGAATGAGCTTCTGGAGAAGATGAGAATGATCGACATCCAGGTTTGTGCAAAGAGGTCTCAAGAGGATGTAGCGGATGCTGAAAAGATGCTTGCAAACGGATTAGATTCAACTTCAGAGCAATTAGGCCCATGAACTGAGGCTCAACGAGAGGGGCTTGAGAAATACCTGAAGGTATTGTAACATTTCTTACTGGTGTGGGATGTTATAATAGAATGGAAGTTTTTTTTATTAAGGTTATTTGAAGTGATTATGTGGCTGATTCCGAATTGCGTGGTATTGAGTGGGAATGACAGGTTACATGTGCACAAATTACTGAGATGGGAGAAGAGTGCGCTTGGTTAGAGGGGACAAAAGGCGTTCTTGAAACAAGGATTAACAAAGAGACTGAACTTGTGAATTGAGCCAAGAATTTGGAGCTTTGTGCCGATCAAATTCTACAGATGGCTTTTGAAAAAACTTCCATGGTGGATTCAGGAGACTTGAATGATGGACTAGGCTGGTTGTTGGTACTTTGTGGAGGGAATGTCTTTTTTTCAGCACATGATTGGTACGTTTCTTAGTCACCATACTCAATTTTTGTTGTTTTGGTGTACAATTTATATTTATGCTTATTTAGATGGCATAACATTCCTGTCTTTCTGTGATGCAGAATTTGTGCTTGGTCCGCATGACTTACTTTTGAAAATATGGGAAGCTGACATGAAAATTCATGTTGGTGTTCAGCCTAGCTGTTTTATAGGTCCAAACTCAGAAATTTTAACTGGCACACTACCAAGGAGTATTGCAGATTATGATAATAACCTGGTTGTTGTCAGTGCTGCAATGATTGGGGATAGGATTGTGAATGATGGTAATTAAGAATTTGTCATCTTTTAATTGATACTTATTAGATTTGTCATTTACTTTCCTGTTATTGCATTTTACAGAGGACATACTTCGTATTTTCCAGCGTAGTCGGTATTTTCCTGAGGATTTTCTGTTGTATTCCCGGAATGCAGTTAATGCTATGAAGATAACTCCAGAATTATTAGCAAAGCTGGGTAACTGGAAGGTACCTCTCCCTATTCCAAGATGTGTGGGCAAAGATTATGATTTCATAGCCAACAACTACAGCTTAAATTGCAATCTGATCCAGAATTCCGAGTTTCCAGTTATAATGATACAGGGTGATTCAATGATATCGACTTTTAACATCACCCATTTGAGACGCTTCTACAAGTCATGTATTCATGAAACCTGGCATGTTTGTTATCCCTGTCCAAACTATTCTCACTTGACAGAAGGAATGAACGTTGATATCTTTCAGGTACTTTTTCTTTTTATTTGTATCATTGCATATTCTTTTTTTGATGCTTAATTTTTATTGGTGTCAATCAGTGGTTTGAGTCTTGTCCTTTGAAAAAATAGATTGGATGCAAAGTCTTTGCGTGATCTTGTTGCTACAAAAATGAGATTACATCCAAATTTCAAGTTCTCTCAAATTTATGTCAATGGAGGAACAAATGATCTGAAACAAATCTGCACATACAAGAATTATAACCCTAGATTGGCTAATTTTGGGTTGTTCCTTGAAGCTTATGATGGATACCTCCAAAGTTTGGCAATGGAATATCAATGTAACATTTTTGTGCTGGGAGCCTCTCCACCTCCTCCGCAACCTCTTTTAAAGAGTCCCAAGAGTGTGGTTTTGGATGTGGATGGGAATAATATGCCCTTGATACCCCTACGGTCTGGCAGATGCGTGGATATTGATGAAGAAGCCTGGGAACATGCAGGGAGTATTTTTCAAAGAGCAATTTTTAATTGATTAAAACAAAATGAAGGGGTAAAGCTTGTCATAAATGAGGAAAAGGGTCTTTTCTGGATGCTTTTACCAACACCCATTGATGATTTGAGTGCCTACAGTTGGGGTCAAGGAAGCTTGTTCAATTTTGGTCATTTCTTGCGGATTGCGTCTTTAAACTTTGACAAATGCATTTGCTTTTCAATTTGGCGGGGTCTTAGATGTTTGCAGGGATATGACACAGTATTAGGTAAGGGGCGTTTGGGGGGATGTCCCATTTTCCTGAATGATGGCAGTATTCAATCAGGTATAACCCTTGCACAACTTCATCAGCATGCAGGAAGTCATGGTCCTATTCTTTATTGTACTGGGCCACTACTCATTGGTGTTAATTGGTATGTCTTCTTTTAATTTTTGAAGTTTTTTTTTTAACGTTCATATATTTTATATATTGTGTGTTTATTCAGGGATGCGTTGAACTTGAGAAAATATGACTAGGAGGAGTGTTTTCTCACTGATGTGGCCCTGACGGTGTCAAATACATCTCAGACTTTGGAGGTGGGCAATATTGTAAAGATTAAGGGTATCCCTGGGCATTGTATTGTCATTTTGTGCTCAGTTGTTGGGGTATGGACTGTTGGTTTCAATGGTTGCATGTAAAGCAAATTGGCAGATGTATCTCCAGTGATTGGTGTTTTCTCTTGTCAGGGTTTCTAAGCTCCAGTTATGTTGTTCTTGTGAAGTTTTACTTGTTCAGTGTGAAGGAATTTGACAAGATTTTGTTGTTGGGAATTGATACTTGTAAGTTTGGTAATATGAAGGATGAATGAGGGTGAGGGGAAAGATGCGGGTTTCTGATTTTTTGAATTGATTGTGTGATAGGTGAAAATCATTTTCACGAGAATTGTGATTGGGATAACAGTACTTTTTTGCTTTTTTGCAATAAGGTTGTTTTTCTCTTTGTCATCAAGACGGTAATCTTGTGATGTTATGAAATTATCGGAAATGCAAGCTCAATAATTTATAATGCGGTTGAATTAATTGTTTTTGTTGATCAGTATGTTTTTGTTTGTGAGTAATGTTGTCACTATTCTTGTTGATTTGAAGGAATGAATTTGTTTATGGCAAACTCCATTTTTCAATACTTAGTGCTAATTGAACTATGTTTATTTTTACGTTCTGTTGTTTTGATTGTTGTGGCATTTCCATTTCTAGTGGTACAAGATTACTGATTGATTGATTTGTTAATATGAGTTTTTTGATGGTTCCATCTGGATTACGTGTAGTTGTCAGTATATCTACAGATCTTACTTGGCTGTCTCTTTTACTTGTATTTAATTTAGTGATTTTGCATAGTCTCCATTTTAGTTTTTCTAGCAGATTGTTCTTTTTGAATGTTTGATTTATTAGTTTATATGTCCTTCTTTTGGCTGTAATATTGACTCCTTATTGTTATAAGGAAATTTTCTTAGGGATTTGATGTATGAAATTTGGAAGGCACACCATAACTTTTTGACAATTTTAATTTGGAACAGCATTTTTTGAGTAAATTTACCTTTGTCATCTGTTTCAAAAATTGAAGTGGTTGAGGTCCATAGTGGAATGGATTATCATACCAGTTGGCTAGGTGTGGATGTAAAAACATTGCAGGTGTAATGACCATCAGTGATTCTTGGTCGGCTGCTATGTATGTTAAGGGTCAAGAATTTATTGAACTTTCAACCCAAGCTATTGCTGAAAGAAGTGTATTTGTATTACTAAATGGTATTCCCTTAAATGTTCTTGCTAGTACATCTTTGATTGTTCTCATTTGTTGTTTGTAAAATCCGCCCCACCATGGGGCGCGTGCTGCATTAAAGTACCATTTGACTTTTTTGAAGCGTTTTATTAGTTGTTTGTGTGCTTCTAAAAATTTTGGCCTCGGAAATGCGCTTCAGAAAGTTGCGGCATTATCAGAAATAACTTTTTCTGGGGTTATGTGTCTTTTATGACAGAATGTTTTGAAGGCTCCAATAAAAGATTCCATAGAGACGTCAGTGACTGGTTCAATGTGTATTGCTCTAGTGAGTGTGCAAGAGAATACTCATAGTGATATTTTCATTGCTTCAATTGGTGTTACTATTTTACTTCCTTTAATTCTAGGTTCTGTTCTTTTTTGTTTTGCATGATGTATGTTTCCATTGTTTTTGTCAAAATTAAGGGTTTTGAGGGGACTGACAAAGTCAATTCCCACTTTTTGGAATGGCGCTGTACCTTCATACCTGAAGTCAGGTAGGGGTGCTATTGGTACTGAGTATGGTTTTCCATCAAACCGTCTACAGTGAAAACATTCTTTTCTTACTTGTTTAGCAATGTTTTGGCATCTGGGTGCCCAATAAGTTTCTGATAATATTGTTAGTATTCTGTTTACAGAACAGTGTCCATTATTTTTATGAATTGAGAGTAAAAGAGCTTTTATTAGTTTAGCTTTTGTTGTTTTTCTTGGAACAGGTGGATAAATGAGAGTTTGTCTAACAGGATCAAATTCTGGTATTTTGGTAATTTTGTCAATTTCTTGTCTACTTACTGAAATAATGTAGTTGTTACATTTATCCCATTGTAGGTCCAGTTTTTTGTTCATTTTATTTCCTGATTTTAATATCTTCCATTCTTTGTTTGCGTAACATTTTTGAATGAGTCTTATAGCTTCAATTTCAGCTTTCTTTGTTTCTGACATGGCAAATTGTTCTCATAATATGCTGCAGTAAAGCTATAAGCAGAATTAATTAATATAGCAAAGCCACCTTTGCCTGAATGGAGAACAATCATTGCCAACTATCATTACCAAAAAGTTGGCTACAGTGAAGGCTCTGGAAGCATGTCAATGAAACTTGCCACAGCACCCAACCTGACTGAAACTGTTCTACTTGCTGCTGTCACAACTTGCCTCACTGCTAACTCGCCACTGTGATAAGTCACTGCAGGTGGAAGTTGCCACTGCAACAACTCACTGCCACAATGACTTGCTGCTTTCACAACTAGCTGCAGGACTTGTGGCAAGTTCACTTGACACTGCATTGACTAGAAATTCAGGAATCCCCACATTCTTCCACTTCTCAACTAGGCATGAGGACATGATTTAATCCCATTTATCTGGGTTTTTTCTTTCTCTGTGAAAATTAAAATATTTATTTTCTTCATTCATGAAAAAGAATTCCCACATTCTTCCACTTCCTTTCAATAAATGTGAAATGTCTAGTATAAAAAGAGGCGTACAATGCCTGAGAAATAGCAGTTAGTTTTGTGAGCTTGATGTGAAACCAGCATTTTCTAAATGTAAATGTGCTCTGCTTTTCATTTTCATTGTGTATGTTCCCTATTGCCTTTGTTCATAATCTCTCATTTTTACTTACTCTTTCAGGTTAAGCATGGATCTTCTTAAAAGCCAATCTGATCATGATAAGGTTACCTGTGATGGTTATATTTTTGTGAAAGATAAAGCCTGGGACACCCACATTACCTGGAGGTGTGAAAATTGGCGGTGTAAAGGTTGAGCAAAAACAAGTTCAAATTACTACAATCATCTTGGTGAGCCAGTGGAATTTACACAGCCTCACACTCATGAAGGTGATTTGACAGCACTGAAATTACAGAAGGCAACTGAAGAAGCTGTGGCAAGTGGAAGTAGAAGCATGGTTGCTCCACAAAATGTAATAGCAACTGTTTCTGTTGGCTTCTCTCAAGATATCCTGGCCAGCATTGGAACTGGAAAGAATGTAAAGGCTACAATCCATTGTTACAGGCAGAAGGTGGCTGGTATTCCAGCACAAGTGCATGATATGATGCTGCCAGAAGAATTTAAAAAGACTTTTGATAATTGTGATTTTTGGATGTATGATAGTGGGGTTGGAGATGCTGACTTCCTTCTTATTTTTGAACACAGCAAATCTTTGTCTTGGATGGAAAACCATGACCATTTGTTAGGTGATGGTACAGTAAGCGCCAGCAACACCTATGTTGCCACACACTCACTAATTTCCCTTTGGCGCACTCTCGCGTCCTTGACCATAATGGCGGCCAGCCAGCACAAGGCAGCCAGCCAGAGGAGCCTCACTCTCTTGTGAGCTCTCAGACCAGCAACATCTCCTGTTCCTAACCAGCACCTAAGCAAACTCCTATCTCTTATTCTGTTACGCGAATCGAAGTGTGACTTAGTTCTTATATTTGTGAAGATCCTAAAGTGTCCAAAGCAATAATAAACCTCTCTGTGTATAAATCTCCAGAGCTGTGTGTGATCCTTACTTTGTGACGTCGCGGATCTCTCACTGGGGGCTTGTCAAAAAAGCCAACCCTAGCCAAACACAATGGCCAACAAAAACAAAGACGTAAAAGAGGAATCTCTCCCACCAGACTCTCCCTGGGCGCACCTTACTAAAGCAACCTTTGTTCAATATTTCCAAACCCAAAAAATACCGAAGCCGACCACCGGCCTCAATTGCTCAGACTACATCTTGGTCCTTGAAACTTGCGGTATCTCACAAAACACGGTGTTTCTAAGTTTCTCACCTACTTCTTCCCCTTCCCCGCCTTGTTCTTCCCATGCTGCCTCCCCTGCAGTAGACCTTCCCCATCAGCACAAAGACAAGGAGGTTGACGTGTATCTCAGACGTGCATTGCATGTATTCACCCAAGAAAATACCCCAAAAAATCTCGTGTTTCATGCCTCCTCAGCATGACACAGCCTGACGTCTCTGAGGCTGCTACCCTGCTTTACAAACAGGGCCAAACAATGTTTCATGATCTTGCGGCCAGTCTCAGGGCCCAATTTAATAAGTCGCGATTTGACTATCTCCAACGATTTCAATCACTCGTACCTCACGCCAACAAAACCTACGTGAACTACAGATGTCGCCTCCGTGAGGCCTATCTCAAATATTTGCCTGCCCCAACCGGGAATCTCCCTGCTCAAGAGGCGCTCATCACGCATGCCCTCATCGGCCAATTCCTTACAACAATCAAAGGGGCAATTGCGTCCCATATGCAAGGTCGTGCGCTCGCAGAACCCAACATCACTTGGAAACAATTCTGCACCTACGCAGATGAATTCCGCCTCACCCACCCCCACGCTTGGGTAGTTATCAACTGCGGACCTATGGCAAACCAGCCAATCCGCAAGACAAATCCACAACATCCTGCTAGCTCCTCAGGAGCATCCTCATCCTCGGGATCAACCAACCGCCTCATGCATTTCTGCATTCATCACGATCAGATGGTGGCACATACGTCTGAAGAATGTTCCATTCACACGGGACAACCTCCACCAGCTCACTTTTGCAAAAAACACTGCAAGTACATATCCCACACCACCAAGCAGTGTTGCCTGCAACGGCCGGACACAACGGCAAGTGAAAAATCTACTCCTGCTAAAAAACAATCATGCATTATTTGTGGCAAAGCAGATCACGTGGCCACCAACTGCATGGCGCCAGGAAATGGGACACGCGGGCAGTGATGGCGGTTCTCTGCACCGTGCTTACCCCGCAAGCCACCCAGGACCGAATTACCATCTACATCTCTATCAAGGATCAGAAGTGCACCGCCCTCATCAACACGGGCGCTTCCCTATCGTTCATCGTGGCCGAGGTCGCCCAGTTGCTCCAGCTCCCTACGAACCCTGTAGCGGCGTACATCACGGTGGTGGTAACCAACATCTTGCTGCCTCTCACACAATCCATAAGTACAGATTTTCTCTTCCGAAATCACTCCTATCCCTTGACTTTCCTTGTCCTTCCCAAAGCATTCTATCCTATAATTCTCGGATGCAACACACTCAGTGTTCTGCCTCTCGCCATCACGCTCAATGGCTTGCTCATTTTCTCTGGATTTTGCTCAATCCAACCCGTCACCAAAACCCCTACATGCGCCATTGGCGAAAATATCACGTACGTTGACGGGTCCGCACCCAATCGTGCCATTATGACAGCACTACTTACTCAATTTCACAAAAATATCTTCCAATGGTGTGGCCGACACGGCCTCTTCCCCCAGTATGTCGCATACTTACCTACAATCTCAGATTCACCACCTATTGCCAAACATTTCCGTCAATCACTTGACAGACAAAACCCAAAGCAAGAAATTCTCAAAAACTATAAGCTAACAGGTATTCTTGAACCAGTAAATACTCCATATAGCTCCCCAGCTTTTCTCACACCAAAACATTGCTCAGATCCCACAGCACCCGCCATGAAATGCTGGCATTTAGTGGAAGACTATCGCAAAATAAACAAACAGCTCAAACCTGATAATTACCCCATGCCGGTCATTCACGACCTCCTCGACTCACTTCGTCGCCAAAACGCATATTTCTGCGCACTCAATTTACACTCTGGGCTCCATCACATCCCACTCTCCCTCGCAGATAGACAGAAAACTGCCTTTACTACACCCTTCGACCAACTCCAATACACGGTCCTCCCATATGGCCTTAAAACTGGCCCCGCTATCTTCCAACGCACAATGTAAACCATTCTCAGAGATCACCTCTACAATAAATGCCTCGTGTACTTTGATGACATCATCATCTTTGGCCCAACCTTCCAAGAGGTCACCAAAAACCTTGCTCAAGTACTCATGACTCTCTCCAATGTGGGAGCAGTTATCGATATCACCAAATCGCGTTTTCTTGCTAAAACCATCAATTTTCTCGGTTACACAATTGATCAGACCGGAACACGCCTGGCAGAATCCCACCTTGAAGCTGTTAAAAACTTCCTCCAACCCCAAACTACGCGCCAACTCCAGCGCTTCATTTGTCTAGCCACCTACCTTTGCGAGCACATCCCAACTAATTTTGCTAAACACGAGAAAATCCTCCGTAACACAATCCCAGCTAAGCCCACTGTTAAACTTAACTGGACACCCAAAGCAATGCAATGCTTCCATGATCTAAAAGACGCTATATTACTCTTTCAGGTTAAGCATGGATCTTCTTAAAAGCCAATCTGATCATGATAAGGTTACCTGTGATGGTTATATTTTTGTGAAAGATAAAGCCTGGGACACCCACATTACCTGGAGGTGTGAAAATAGGCAGTGTAAAGGTTGAGCAAAAACGAGTTCAAATTACTACAATTAGCTTGGTGAGCCAGTGGAATTTACACAGCCTCACACTCATGAAGGTGATTTGCCAGTGGAAATAACACAGCCTCACACTCATGAAGGTGATTTGACAGCTGTGAAATTACAGAAGGCAACTGAAGAAGCTGTGGCAAGTGGAAGTAGAAGCATGATTGCTCCACAAAATGTAATAGCAACTGTTTCTGTTGGCTTCTCTCAAGATATGCTGGCCAGCATTGGAACTGGAAAGAATGTAAAGGCTACAATCCATTGTTACAGGCAGAAGGTGGCTGGTATTCCAGCACAAGTGCATGATATGATGCTGCCAGAAGAATTTAAAAAGACTTTTGATAATTGTGATTTTTGGATGTATGATAGTGGGGTTGGAGATGCTGACTTCCTTCTTATTTTTGAACACAGCAAATCTTTGNCCTTCTTATTTTTGAACACAGCAAATCTTTGTCTTGGATGGAAAACCATGACCATTTGTTAGGTGATGGTACAGTAAGCGCCAGCAACACCTATGTTGCCACACACTCACTAATTTCCCTTTGGCGCGCTCTTGCATCCTCGACCATAATGGCGGCCAGCCAGCACAAGGCAGCCAGCCAGAGGAGCCTCACTCTCTTGTGAGCTCTCAGACCAACAACATCTCCTGTTCCTAACCAGCACCTAAGCAAACTCCTATCTCTTATTCTGTTACGCGAATCGAAGTGTGACTTAGTTCTTATATTTGTGAAGATCCTAAAGTGTCCGAAGCAAGAATAAACCTCTCTGTGTATAAATCTCCAGAGCTGTGTGTGATCCTTACTTCGTGACGTCGCGGATCTCTCACTGGGGGCTCGTCAAAAAAGCCAACCCTAGCCAAACACAATGGCAAACAAAAACAAAGACGTAAAAGAGGAATCTCTCCCACCAGACTCTCCCTGGGCGCGCCTTACTAAAGCAACCTTTGTTCAATATTTCCAAACCCAAAAAATACCAAAGCCGACCACCGGCCTCAATTGCTCAGACTACATCTCGGTCCTTGAAACTTGCGGTATCTCACCAAACACGGTGTTTCTAAGTTTCTCACCTACTTCTTCCCCTTCCCCGCCTTGTTCTTCCCATGCTGCCTCCCCTGCAGTAGACCTTCCCCATCAGCACAAAGACAAGGAGGTTGACGCGTATCTCAGACGTGCATTGCATGTATTCACCCAAGAAAATACCCCGAAAAATCTCGTGTTTCATGCCTCCTCAGCATGACACAGCCCAACGTCTCTGAGGCTGCTACCCTGCTTTACAAACAGGGCCAAACAATGTTTCATGATCTTGCGGCCAGTCTCAGGGCCCAATTTAATAAGTCACGATTTGACTATCTCCAACGATTTCAATCACTGGTACCTCACGCCAACAAAACCTACGTGAACTACAGATGTTGCCTCTGTGAGGCCTATCTCAAATATTTGCCTGCCCCACCCGGGAATCTCCCTGCTCAAGAGGCGCTCATCACGCATGCCCTCATTGGCCAATTCCTTACAACAATCCAAGGGGCAATTGTGTCCCATATGCAAGGTCGTGCGCTCGCAGAACCCAACATCACTTGGAAACAATTCTGCACATATGCGGATGAATTCCGCCTCACCCACCCCCACGCTTGGGTAGTTATCAACTGCGGACCTATGGCAAACCAGCCAATCTGCAAGACAAATCCACAACATCCTGCTAGCTCCTCGGGAGCATCCTCATCCTTGGGATCAACCAACCGCCACATGCATTTCTGCATTCATCACAATCAGATGGTGGCACATACGTCTGAAGAATGTTCCATTCAGACGGGACAACCTCCACCAGCTCACTTTTGCAAAAAACACTGCAAGTACATATCCCACACCACCAAGCAGTGTTGCCTGCAACGGCCGGACACAACGGCAAGTGAAAAATCTACTCCTGCTAAAAAACAATCATGCATTATTTGTGGCAAAGCAGATCACATGGCCGCCAACTGCACGGCGCCAGGAAATGGGACACGCGGGCAGTGATGGCGGTTCTCTGCACCGTGCCTACCCTGCAAGCTGCCCAGGACTGAATTACCATCTCCATCTCTATCAAGGATCAGAAGTGCACCGCCCTCATCAACACGGGCGCTTCCCTATCGTTCATCGCAGCCGAGGTCGCCCAGTTGCTCCAGCTCCCTACGAACCCCGTAGCGGCGTACATCACAGTGGCAGTAACCAACATCTTGCTGCCTCTCACACAATCCGTAAGTACAGATTTTCTCTTCCGAAATCACTCCTATCCCTCAACTTTCCTTGTCCTTCCCAAAGCATTCTATCCTATAATTCTCGGATGCAACACACTCAGTGTTCTGCCTCTTGCCATCACGCTCAATGGCTTGCTCATTTTCTCTGGATTTTGCTCAATCCAAACCGTCACCAAATCCCCTACATGCGCCATTGGCAAAAATATCACATACTGTTGTCCGGTTTCCAAAATTAAATAAAAATTTGACAACGTGTCTTGTCTCCTTCCTTGTTAGCTTTAATTTAGAAACCTTCCAACTATTACGTTTTAAGTTCTCTCCTTGATGTCCGGGAAACTTCTTCAAGTGTCCAACATTCAGTCTTTGAATAAGTATAGAGTCTGTATATCTTCAGCAGATATATTTCTATCAACGTACTTGTCTCCTTACGAGGTTGTAGACAACACTGAACTCGCGCAAGCAAAAACAATGATTTATATAAACTTTGATCAACAGTCTGATTGGTGGAATAAGTGACAAGAAAAAGGGGCTTTCTATCTTCAGGAGGGATCGGGTCAGCAACATAGTTTCGGGGCTGAGAGGATCATTTGGTTTTATAATGAAGTGGTTTGCAATATGGATATGGATAAGAGTTGATGTCGCTGTCGAGGCGTCTCGGGACGCAGAGAGAATATTGAGCATCGGGAATATAATATTACTTTGTTGCAAAGTAATCAATGCATCATAGGATCGCCTGAAAGTTTTGCCTCAGGGTACTTCCCAAGTATTGTCATATTTTGTCACACTGATAACAGTACGTTGACAGGTCCTCACCCGATCGTGCCATTATGACAGCACTACTTACTCAATTTCACAAAAATATCTTCCAATGGAGCGGCCAACACGGCCTCTTCCCCCAGTATGTCGCATACTTACCTACAATCTCAGATTCACCACCTATTGCCAAACATTTCCGTCAATCACTTGACAGACAAAACCCAATGCAAGAAATTCTCAAAAACAATAAGCTAACAGGTATTCTTGAACCAGTAAATTCTCCATATAGCTCCCCAGCTTTTCTCACACCAAAACATTGCTCAGATCCCACAGCACCCGCCATGAAATGCTGGCATTTAGTGGAAGACTATCGCAAAATAAACTAACAGCTCAAACCTGATAATTACCCCATGCCGGTCATTCACGACCTCCTCGACTCACTTGGTCGCCAAAACGCATATTTCTGCGCACTCAATTTACACTCTGGGCTCCATCACATCCCACTCTCCCTCGCAGATAGACGGAAAACTGCCTTTACTACACCCTTTGACCAACTCCAATACACGGTCCTCCCATATGGCCTTAAAACCGGCCCCGCTATCTTCCAACGCCCAATGGAAACCATTCTCAGAGATCACCTCTACAATAAATGCCTTGTGTACTTTGATGACATCATCATCTTTGGCCCAACCTTCCAAGAGGTCACCAAAAACCTTGCTCAAGTACTCACGACTCTCTCCAATGTGGGAGCAGTTATTGATATCACCAAATCGCGTTTTCTTGCTAAAACCATCAATTTTCTTGGTTACACAATTGATCAGACCGGAACACGCCTGGCAGAATCCCACCTTGAAGCTATTAAAAACTTCCTCCAACCCCAAACTACGCGCCAACTCCAGCGCTTCATTGGTCTAGCCACCTACCTTCGCAAGCACATCCCAACTAATTTTGCTAAACACGAGAAAATCCTCCGTAACACAATCCCAGCTAAGCCCACTGTTAAACTTAACTGGACACCCAAAGCAATGCAATGCTTCCATGATCTAAAAGACGCTATCGCTCAGGCAGCTCACCTCGAAAGATTTGACCCAGAAGCACCTACTGGAATTCACTGCGACGCCTCTGCCACATCCCTTGGCGCTATCCTCATTCAAAGGGATCCTCACAACAACCAACATATAATTGCCTACGCTAGCAGCGTCCTCTCTGACCCAGAAACTTGCTACTCAAACACACAACACGAGCTCCTAGCAGCAGTATGAGCTGCCACTAAAAAATTCCTTCACTATCTCGAATATTGCCCCTTTACCATATTCACAGACCACAAAGCTCTCCTCAGGGACCTCAAAGACTCTCGTCTCCTCTGTCTTCTCCTTAAACTTGAATACTTCAATTACACATTCCAATACCACCCCGGCAACTGCCTTTCTGGACATGACGCTCTCAGTTGTATCACCCTTAATGCGCTCAAAACCATCCCTACAGAACAAGAACAACTCCAAATTCTCCAACAATATCACAAACAACTTGGCCATGCCAACTGGAAAACTCTCTATTCCGTTCTCAAAGAAAGGTTCTTATGGCCTCATCTCAGGCAATCTACATGGAAATTTGTCAAGCAATGCTCTCTCTGCTTTGCCCATAATTTTAATACCAAACACACAGGGACAAAACTCTCCCATTCTAACCACTGACAGACACCAACGTCTTGCCATCAACTTTTGGGGGCCCCTACCCCTCACACCTTGCCGCCACTGTTACGCACTCGTAGCAATAGACCATTTTTCTAAGCTTGTCATCACGCAACCTGTCAAACATGCTAATGCTAACACTCTCTGTTCCTTCCTATCTGACGTCTTTTCCCAGATTGGAACCTGCAACCTCATCCACTCCAACAGAGCCGCAGTCTTCTTCTCAAATGCATACAAGTGCTTCATCCGCGCAAATCAAATTGAAGTTCACATAGCCCAGCCATCACACCCTGAAGGTAATGGTTGCTGCGAACGCGCTATAAAAACTCTCAGTCAAATTCTCTCTAAAATCACACCCACACCTCACAACTCGGATCACCATCTTGCAGAAGCCACCAGTGCTTACAACTTTACACCTCACTCTACCACCCAACTCTCTCCGGTGAATCTCTTCAAAAGAAAACCTATCCCCCTCCCTGCTGACATCAAGCACGATGTCACCCCTCCCGACATCTCAAAAAAACTCCAAGAAGTTCAAAATACCATCACAAAATCTCGCGAATCTTATTGCGCTCAAGCAAATAAAACTAAATATGAACACTTCTTCGTCAGGCAATATTACAATTCTCCCCCGACTACCAACAACTCTCCGTCACGCAGCTCACTGTCGTTTTCTCCCTAAATGATTAGGACCATATCAAGTCCACTAAAATCAAGGCCAAGGCCAATACATTCTCCAAACCCCAGCCGGTCTCTGCAAAGCACACACCTGGGAACTACAACCATACAATAGTCCTCACATGCCTTCTCCCTCTCCAAATCCCAAACTCAAATACGCTGATCTCACAGCTAATGCTTCTCATATATCTACAGGAGAGCATCTCTACAGGGAACGCTCACCCAGTCTCAGTTCCGGACCCACCGCCAGTCCCACAACCGGCTCAACTCCCTCCACCACCCAAGAAATGGACCTTGACTGCGACGACGACAGCCTCCTCACTGCCAAAGACGCCCTGTACCTCGACAAAACCGGCAGCCTCACCGCCATTGATCTATTTGACAAAGAAGCCCTCCTTGCTGACCTGCCCTGAGCAGAAGAAGACGTCACATCCACCTAAATTGCGCAAACTTTTCAAATTAAAGACTCTGTTCGTTATTGCTCCTTTCCGCCCGCGAAAACTCATCTGTAAAAAGTGTCTTGAAACTTGTCCTCCAACTCCCCAGCTCTTTTTCCGGGGGGGGGGGGAGAGTAAGTGCCAGCAACACTGTGATGTGTCACCGCGCACTCACTAATTTCCCTATTTCCTTTTGGCGCACTCTTGCGTCCTCGACCATAATGGCGGCCAGCCAGCACAAGGCAGCCAGCCAGCCAGAGGAGCCTCACTCTCTTGTGAGCTCTCAGACCGGCAACATCTCCTGTTCCTAACCAGCACCTAAGCAAACTCCTATCTCTTAT
>CAJPEX010002812.1:2700-34907 GCA_905338405.1 Notodromas monacha
AAATTCAAAATAAAATAAATAAGTAAATGAATACAGTATAACTTACCAGGGAGACGAAGGAGACGAGAAGGATCGAAGCGAAGACTTTCATGGCGGCCCAGAAATTGTGGGGAACTTCGGGTCCAGAAAAATCACACACCAGCACGCACTCACAAGTTTTTTTTTTTTTTCAAGAAATACAAAGTATAAAAAAAAGAGATGGACGCGGTCGATTACCGCGAGGTTATCGCTACTACTTGATCCATCACTTTTTTATATTCATTCTTATTTTTTGAATTCACTGTAAAGGTTCTGGTTCGCGCATCCCTGCTGGCGAAACGATTGACTTCATGAAGCATGGAGCCCATTAAGAGGGCCGATGTGGGTTTGATCACCTGGATCACATTTTTTTTATTCTTGTTCCGGGTTGCTGAGATATAATTTTTTTTCTTTTTTTTAAAGCTTCGGTGAGCTGAGAATGTTCCAAGGGGAGGCAAGAATGATGCAAGTGAGTGCCACTCAACTGAACGTCAGCTGAATGAGCTGACGCTCAGTTGTCCCAAGACAAGTGAACAATATCTGACTTGTTCAACTGGATTTTAAAATATTTTGCGTTATAATTGACACTAAAGAATAGCAGAAACAAGCAGGATCTCCTCATGCACTTATAGGCTGAGAATTATCCATGTGACTGGAATTTTTACATAATTTCTTGAAACTTTTGGAGCAGCAAAAGAAACAAACATTTGATACTGCTGTTACACTAAAGACATCAGCATTTATTCATTTGTATCACTGAAAAACACAGTTGACCCCCACACAACAGGCCTCTCCCAAACAATGGATTTTTGCACAACAGACTGCCTCTGGAGGCAGTTTTCCCTCCCGCCCAATGGACTTAACCCGCATAACACACTTCTGTTGGTTTAACATTATTGGTAAGAAGTGAGAATTGCAATTTAAAATAATTGAATTTGTGTAGCAGACTTTTCACCACACAACAGACTAGTATGTTGCACAAATTAAGTCTGTTGTGCAGGGGTTGACTGCGTTTTGCAAAACAACGCGATGTAGTGGAAGTCTTGTCTAACAAATGACCCTGCTAAAATACTTTCCAGCTGACAATATTGATGTTTATGAGGCTTTTGCAAGAGCTTACAATCAGGGATCCATCCATTTTGCAAACATCCAGGGGGGAAGGCGAAAACTCAACTTTTTTTTAAAATAAAGGATTTTAATCATTATAACCCAACTTCAAAATAAGCCAGCTGACAAACTTCATGCTGAATCAGATTGTTTTTTTTTTTTAGCCAAGACCTCACTTGCAGAAAACACCTAGAAGACAACATTTCGAAGAATTTAATAAATTTCCAAGAAGATTAATTGAAACAAAATGTGTATTTCTCACAGAAAAAGTTCAATAAATTGCCCAACTGCCTTCAAAAATAGAAGTAAAAAATTTAAAAAAAAACTCACAAAATGGCTCTCAAATCTCATAAAACAATATGTCACACAACAAAAAGACACAATCATGGCACTGATTAATTTTCCCTTTCACTCATACTTCCATTTTCTTTAGGATGGCCTACAAAAGCATGCATGTGTTTCAATTTTGAAAGAAGCAAATACAGTATCAAAATGAAAACATTTTTCCTACAAGTCACTTATTTTCCAGCCAATACATTTCGTTAGGCAATTCAATTGTTGTACAGGTACAGTATTTTTTATCAACTGTTACTGACATCATCGAGTTAAATTCCGCAATCTACAGAGTTAAACATAAACCTTCATCATGCACAGGTAAAATTTTTTAATGATTTTTACAGACATTCAGTTGGCATATACAATATAAAACAACATGGCATAAAGTTTTGTGGTCTCTGCGAAGCAAGGGAACCCAATCAACCCGTCAACTGGCATCTTCGCATTAACCAATTTTTATGTTTCCCATGAAGCCATAATTGGAATTTTAAAATTCCAACGAAGACTCAAGAAAAAACTGAATTAATTAGTCAGGAACAGAAAAATGTTCTCATCCTCGGCGTAATCCTCAACAACAATGTCACACAACAAACGGGATTTTTTTTAAACACGGAGAATATTGACTATAATTTTTGAAACCTGATAGGTTTGAATCTCATCCTATAAATACATACTTATTGATGCAAATATTGTATGCTGAAACTGTGAGAATATTTTTTGGGAAATGCACAAATTAAATCTGTTGTGCAGGGGTTGACTGCGTTTTGCAAAACAACGCGATGTAGTGGAAGTCTTGTCTAACAAATGACCCTGCTAAAATACTTTCCAGCTGACAATATTGATGTTTATGAGACTTTTGCAAGAGCTTACAATCAGGGATCCATCCACTTTGCAAACATCCAGGGGGGAAGGCGATAACTCAACTTTTTTTTCAAATAAAGGATTTTAATCATTATAACCCAACTTCAAAATAAGCCAGCTGACAAACTTCATGCTGGATCACATTGTTTTTTTTTTTTAGCCAAGACCTCACTGTATAATATTGCAGAAAACACCTTGAAGAAAACATTTTAAAGAATGTAATAAATTTCCAAAAAGATTAATTAAAAAAAATGTGTAATTCTCACAGAAAAAGTTCAATAAATTGCCCAACTACCTTCAAAAATATAAGTAAAAAATCTTTAAAAAAAATTCACAAAATGGCTCTCAAATCTCATAAAACAATATGTCACACAACAAAAAGACACAATCATGGCACTGATTAATTTCCCCTTCCACTCATACTTCCATTTCATTTAGGATGCCCTATACAAAAGCATGCATGTGTTTCAATTTTGAAAGAAGCAAATACAGTATCAAAATGAAAACATTTTTCCTACAAGTCACTTATTTTCCAGCCAATACATTTCGTTAGGCAATTCAATTGTTGTACAGGTATTTTTTATCCACTGTTACTGACGTCATCGAGTTAAATTCCGCAATTCACAGAGATAAACCAAAACCTTCATCATGCACAAGTAAAATTTTTTTAAATGATTTTTACAGACATTCAGTTGGCATGTATAAAACAACATGGCAGAAAGTTTTGTGGTCTCTGCGAAGCAAGGGAACCCAATCAACCCGTCAACTGGCATCTTCGCATTAACCAATTTTTATGTTTCCCATGAAGCCATAATTGGCATTTTAAAATTCCAACGAAGACTCAAGAAAAAACTGAATTAATTAGTCAGGAACAGAAAAATGTTCTCATCCTCGGCGTAATCCTCAACAACAATGTCACACAACAAACGGGATTTTTTTTTTTAAACACGGAGAATATTGACTATAATTTTTGAAACCTGATAGGTTTGAATCTCATCCTATAAATACATACTTATTGATGCAAATATTGTATGCTGAAACTGTGAGAATATTTTTTGGGAATATAAAAATGGTTTTGTGTGGGAGAGCCAGGTAATCAAATTAGTGGACTACTATGTCTGTCCCAGTACTGATAAATTTCAACTGCATTTATTCATGCCCAGTTGGACCCAAGTTAACAGACCATTTTTTCTGTGCACCAGATCCGAGCTACCCCATAAAATGGTTTCGGATAGCAGACCCTGCTTCGGATAATCAACTGTGAGAAGAAAGATATACTGTACTGTTAAAATTGAAATTACAGTAGAAAATCCGGCGGCAAACATAATTTTTCCGAGTCCTATAAACGCTTTTCTTGACATTTTTGAGTGTGATAAACATCATTTTAATATTTTCTGAGAAACTTTCTTGTTCGATCTTCTGTGTTGAAAACTGCAAGGACTATTGTGAATAAATTATGCATCAGGCAGTTTATTCACAAGCCCATAAACCTTGATTTCCAGGATTTTTTTTTTTTCAATATTTGATTTGATGATAGGGAATGTTTTGATCTACAATTTAAATTAGGTGTTTTCAGACGCACATTATTACAAGTCCAATATTTTTCTGTTTTCCGAAGCATAAAAGAACAGAAAAGTTAACTTACAAAACAAAAGGAAAGATGTTGAGCCCATTCGAGACCATCAAAAACACCACTTACGATCAAAAATTGGTTGGAGAATGCTTTTTTTCAATTCAAAAATTTTTTGCTCATTCGATACAACCTTCAAATTTGCGTTGCCGCAATTTCCGGGCAACAGATTCCGCGTCGAAATTGGATCAAGTCCGTTAATCGAGGCTTAATAAAATCTTTTTTGAGCATAAACATATAGAATCTTCAATTCACTTCCCAGTAATCTATCCGGGAGCTCGTTTACAGAACCCGTACTTTTACTCTACTTCATTTAGGTGAAAAGAATCAGAAAGAAGGAGACTATATTCAAATTTGTGCTGTATTTTGATGAGGTCAAAATACAGTACAAGTTGCTTGATTTCGACTTCTTTAAAAATAAAAATAGCGTTATAATTTTCTTTCTCGCGTATGTGGAAAATTTGTTGCATTTTTGCCCACTGTTGATCAGCCGAAAATTGCGATTTACGTATGCGAAAATAATTTTCTTAAGACTTAAAGTTAACTCATCATGTAATCTCTGGCTTGACTGTTTGCATAAAACTAACATTTTGGAAAAAAAACGAAAAATGCAAACAAGAGAGAAACCGCCTTCGTTCCAAAAAATAAAAGGGGTCTTGAAAAATTACACATCGATTCTCTGAATTACTTCCAGGTGGAATTTAAAAAAGAATTCCGTATCATAAATAACATATAATTAGTTTCGCAGTTAATTGTTGATACATTTTTACACCGGTTACTGAATTTAAACAAAAGATATCACCTAAAATCCGTTCGTGCGGATAACCATGATCAATCAAAATCACATCGACTTGATCGGAATCTTGTGACTTACGCCTTACAGTAAAATTTCCGAAAATAAAATATAAATTCTCAAAAGCAAATTAAACTCAAAAGGGTTCTCTCATTCAAATAAAAAAAATGGTTTGGATGAAAAACCTCTGCCAATTACAGTACGTCACTTTCGTACGCATTAAGTTAAGTTCAAAAAGTTGTATCGACAGGAGTTTCCTGAACTGCAATGTATTGATTGAACGGAAAAAAAGCCTTGAACAATCGAAGGAATGTTTAATTAACGGCCCATTATTTTCGAATAAGTAAACTACGGTATGCTGAGGTTTTTTTTCTCAAGCTCAGCCGCGAACTATTGTACTTCTATTTTGATTTGCATGAGCTTACAAAAAACTCGACAAGCCATTTCCTTCAGAAATTCAATCAACCCACGAATTTTTATAACCGAAGTATTGCAAAGATCAAGGTTAACTGTACTTATGCATTTGCTTAAATATTCACGGAAAAATCGAATAATTCAGTTTAGAAGAATTTATTTAGTCTTGGTAAATCAATTGAATGGGAGGAAAATCCTGTCATTATCACAAGTTGTACACATGAGAAAAAAAGGAAAAAGAGTTTTGACCTTTCCAGGACAGATCCCAGTGTGAACCATACTCTAATACCCTGACAGACAATAGGAAGAAAATAAGTATTGTCCTGAGGATGTCACAATTTTTCCATTCATCTCTTTCATCTGGAAAGAAAATAATTGTTGTCCAGACTCCAGACTAGAGGATGTCAATAATTGTTCTACCTGTCATTACACAAAAACCTGCAGTCATTATCCAAAATGTTTTCCTTATCTTTCCAGGATGCAAAAACCTTTCAGATTATTTATTATGTTGAGATTTCCTTTTTTCTTCACAGTCACACTTTTCCTATAGACGAACTTTCCCAAGCTTTAGCCCATTCTCTCGGAAATAATTTCATTTTTATTTTTATAGACTCTATCAAAGCATGTGAATCACCTTGTGCCATTCGCAACAACCGAGAAGAATTACGTTCACAGGACTTTCACTGCGAAAATCAGAATATAAATGAAGAAAAAAATCCATCAAAGTCATTTGCCTCCGCATATCGTTGCAATTACGCCGCCATTATTCCTCGGCGGTTAATCTTCCATTACCGCTGAAAATGTGTTTCCCGAGTGGTTTTCGCAATTTTTGAAATTGAGAGGAAAATGCGTGCGTGACGAACTGCGAGATGCATTTCAATGATTTCAGGACGAGAAAATATCGATTTTAATGAAGCGTTAAAGTAAATCATGTTCGTGACTATAAAATGCGATTTGAATGAAGTTGGACGAATTAATAACTGCAAAATTCATTAGTACCATCAGCGTTATGATCAGTGGGGATGAACAACGATTTTAATTCTATAAAGATCCCAAATTGCGATTCAACCATATTTGCACAACAACAACAAAATATTAAATGAGTTTGATGAAAGGGGAATTTTTCAACTTCCGCCAAAACCAGGAGTTTCATTTTAATAAATTTTGCCGAAATGTCCTGGATCAAGCCACTCAAGCATTAAAACACTTCCTTCGGATAATGGACATGAACAGATCAAGTTAATACATAGTGGGTCTCTGCTGCATAACGAAAACTAATCTGTTCCTGAATGATATTTATATGCCAAATTTTCGCATTTTTCTACAAGATAACATGGCAAATACTTTAAAACAGTTCCAGCCACTCACAAAAAGACCATAAAAAATAAAATGTGCTGCGTATTTTTCAACAGAAAATTATCAATTTAGCATATTGTTTCAGAATGGAATTTAATTCATATCCTCAAAACTCTCAATCATAACTTTCTGCATTTTTCCAATGCTATACTGCAA
The DNA here is from genome assembly GCA_905338405.1 of Notodromas monacha. Taxonomy (NCBI): domain Eukaryota; kingdom Metazoa; phylum Arthropoda; class Ostracoda; order Podocopida; family Cyprididae; genus Notodromas; species Notodromas monacha. The sequence goes on from CAJPEX010002812.1 coordinate 9,372, forward strand.
AGAAAAGAAAATTTGAAGAAGTTGCCTTTTCTTTTCTGTTCTTTCTGGATTGCTAAAAATGTCTCAAGTTTCAATTCAAACGAAAATTTTCGGTTCATGTTTTTCCTCTCTAGTAAAAGAAAAGTTTCTTTGGTCGGATTTGTCGTTATATATATCAGTCTTCTGTTTCGCAGGGGCTCACTGTGCACAATCCATAATCGAGAAAATCACACATCCAAAAAAAATATGCATAAACCCAGAACACCATGGGTTTTCACTCTATCCGAAACAAATTGCGACACAAATCCGTGGCGGACCATTTCGAGACACTATATCAAGCCCTCTGTGTCCCTCGCTCACGTCGGGCGCCAACTGCGGCTCTGGTGTGTCCACCAGTGTGACCAACACACAAGTCCATCATCAAGGGGCGCCAACAAAATGGTACAGTATATAGATAGACCGAAGAAGCCGGGGGGAGAGGAAACACAAAACCATTAAGCAGCTGAGTCTCTATACATTTTTTTAAAAACTCACTATATAGACAAAAGTGGAAGCCTTTTTTCTGCAGGGGCTGGGAATTGTGGTGGTGGTGGCGGTGGTAGAATTAGATGATGTAAAATGAGAGAGAGAGACACCATAAAATGTGGGGGTGTTTCTTCTGTCTTTTTTTTTATTTTTAGTGAGCCAGTGGTCCCACGTGGTTCTGATGGCAGGCAGAGAGGGACTGTCAGCCTGGGTGTTGCCGCAACTTCACTTGCTCACTCTCACACCCAAGCACCGGCGGTGGTGTGTGCGCAACCAGCCGATTACAGCACCCCCAGTCATTATGCCGGGTGGCATTGTACTATTTCGTGGGAGTGCGTATCAGTGTGCCTAAGTTTGGGGGGGGGGGGAGGGGCAGTTGAACATGGATAACTTAAACCTCCTCAAGTGAAACACAGTACCATATTTACTCATGTACTGCATGCCCATTCTTTCTCAAATTTGAGAGGAAAAAGGGGGTGTGTTTCATTTGTGACTATACATTTTTCAGAAAGTTTAAGAAATTTTTTCTGTTCAACATAATTGCTAAACAGGAGAAATTTTGTACAAACTTTAGCAGAAAAAATGTATTTAAATGCGAACAATTGAAGTTGTTTCCATTTAAATACATTAATACTCCATCTTCAGTTTAGACTTGAGAGTGCCACAAGATTTTGAAACCATACCCCCTTATGCCATTGAAGAAATATACATTCAACCCAAATTGGCTTTGAAAATGTGAGGTGGAAGAGAGCATTGCATGAAGTTGAATTTTTAGTCCCATGAAGAAGAATTAGGCTGGGAGACCAGCATTTGGGAGCAATGAGAGGTCCTTGTGAATTTGGGTCTCATAAGTCTATAGGTATGATAAAGTTTTTCGAAAAAATATAGTATTTTTATAAACTGGTTTTTTTTCAAAATATATCCATACCTTGCTCAACTTGGGTTGGATTAATGTCCATTTGTAAAACTAAAACAATTGATGAAGCTTTCGATGAATTTTATCACCACTTACGGAAAGGTTTGGGCTCATTGCAAGGTATTTTTTGTAGCTTTAAAAATATGAGATGGATGCTGACTCGCTGAGTCACTTACACAGAGAGCAGAATGAGATGCAGTCCCACGTTTTGTTCAACTGCTGAAGGAAGGTTGCCAACCGGTCTCTCTGTCCTCGCCGCGGTTGCGTCTGACAGGTGGTTAGCAAATGGTGCGCAAGTACAAACGCTCATGCACCAGAACCTCGCTCAAGATCTTTTTCGCACTGAGTATTTCAATTCGTATGTGAACAAAAAGGAAATGATTCGTCAGATTTCTACCAGTTTTGGATATACAGAATGAATACATAACGCATCCCTGGTTTTTAGATAGTAAGACTGTTGGAGGGCATTGATGGATTGCAGTACATCAATTCCCTATGCATAGTTTTGTGTGACACCTTCCACAAATGGTACTCATTCACTCCCTCTCATTCTCCCTTCTTGCGTACCATGTCTCACTCACGCAATTCCGTCCCATAGGTGGATGCGGAAAAAGTAAGAATAGTGTTGCTTCTGCGGGTCACTCCCTTGTAAAACGAAAACTAAGGAAAGAAAAATGTACCCAAAATCCCACAGCTGCATGACTTCACTTCCCTCACAATGGAACTATTGATCTTCTGATTACTGTCAAACAGCTTTGCAGTTCAGAATTATCTTCTTTTTTTGGTGCCTATATAAGCTTCACAGAAGCTGGATCTGAGCAATTAAATCATTGCAACATATTTAGCTGACAATTTGTGGCTTGGAGAATAAAAGTGTTATTTTTCAAATGATGAAACTCATTGATTCTGGAAGAGGTACTTCATGTTATTTTGTAGACTTTGAAAAGTGACTCACTTTAGAACCCTGTAACTGATATGTTGGGCTATCCATTTTTTTTAATACAAATAACTTGACATACAGTTGAACCTCTTTCAGTCAAATTTTCTAGATTTTATTTGATTGTAAGTTTTGGGTAAACATTTTGATATTTCTCTAATTTTGCAGCACTTTAAGCATGAGCTAAATGATATACATATCTGGAAGTTTTAAAAAGTGGTGTACTGTATACACATAAAAAGGGACAAGAAAATTTAAAGTATTTATCTGTATTATGATATAAATAGACTGTCCACAATGCGACTTACCATACAATACCTGATTTTTCTTTCACCAGTTTCATTTTTAAAAGATTCCATTTGTTCCATACTCCCAAGCATCATCGATATACCTTGCAACCTTTATATTTCAGCATGTTATCAATATGAGGCCATTAATTTTACAAGAATGTACATCATAAGCAATCCTGGCAATGCTGATCTTTTGAGTTTCTAAAAATCAAACCTTTTAGGCTGGGCTAGTTATTTCTTGAAGTACTGTGTTCGTCATGTAATTTGAATAAATTTCAAAAAAGAAGACTGAAACTTACCGAAAGGCATGTTCTATATATGTGTGCAGTTTTGTAGATATACGGGCATTAGCGAAAATGCCCAGCATATTTATCACTCGACTGATTGCTTTAATTAAACTTTTCAGACAATATTTTCAAAAAATTCTTTAATTATATAGAGATTTCCTGAGCATGGCGTAATGCTGGGAGTTTTTCCTCAACGCAGGTTGAAGTCACTCTTTTAGTTTTCTGAAACCCGGAGGCGAGCAACCTTGGAACAAAAGGAAGTAACACTTCCTTGTTTCCCGCCGAATGGTTTTCCTTCTATTCCCTGGCATTTCAAATATTGCCTCTCCACTACTGTGAGCGGAATACCGAGGGATAGTCATTTTCAAGGTGAGGCGGATACAGAAGATTCTGGAGCACGTGTGGGTGGTTCAGAATTTCGTGGGAATTCTTTTCTGAGATCCAAGAAATGCATGATGATGCAAGAACCGCACCATCATCACGCGTCATAAGCACGACACTTGTGTCACGAGTTGGAATTCATCTGTAGTACATCACATTTTATTACGGGTAGATGTCGCGGTAATCGGACGAGACCAGCGCGTCCGCTTCTTGGCGTCACCGATTCTTGTGCGTGAATCAAATAAAAACTTTTTATCATAAACTCCGGTACTTTATCTGCACTAAAAAGAAGGGGAAAATGTCCTCTTGGAATCATGTTTCAGCGAAGGCAAATGGAAACGCACCAGCAGCGGATTCACTTCCGGGATAAAACTGATTCCCATTGGCACAAACAGCGTTATTCCCTGCAGCAGCAGCGTTCATCCCGTGTCCGGTGTCACTTAATTGACTGAACTGCCCTCTAGCGGCCGTGGTTTCCTCACTGCTCAGCAACTCCGTCATGAAACCGATGTAAGTGATGGCGAGACGAAGGGTTTCTATGCGAGACAGTCGCTTTTCGTACGCGAAAGTCGGTACTTTGTTGCGGAGTTTGTCGAAGGCTTCGTTGAGGTTGAACATGCGACGACGTTCCCGGATGTTGGCGGCTCTTCGCTGCGCCACGGTGGCAACCCTGCGCCGGGTTTTCTTGGACATTGACGAGGAGTTTTGCGAAGTGCCCGAAGTTTTTGACTGGGTGCTGTTGCTTCTGGGAAAATGAAATTAAAATAATTGTCTACATGTTGTGCTTCGGTTTTAGTCTAGATTTATTCTAGACCCTACATTTAAACATCAAATATTTCATTATTGACGCATTTCAGCAACTATTCTCTTTTAATTTTGATTTTATTTCGGAAAAGATGCGCTTGTACTGTATTGAATACTTGAATACTGTAATTTTAAAAAGCTTTTAGAAATTCAATCCGCCTGCATTTTTCGGGGAAATGATATTCTTGCTCGAATTTTTCTATCATTAAGTTTGCATGTGTCAAAATATCTTTCGTTTTAAATCATCAAAGCCAGAATTTTTCAATGTGCTGATTATTGGGAAAAGCCAGATCAAACTTAAGTTGGATTTTCTTTCCATAAGTTTTTTTCATCCTCCCTGTTTTTTATCTCTCAGGAAAATGCCCTAATTTTAGTAGATAAAAATGATGCGTACATTTATTCCCCCAGTGAGACTCCCGCAACAAGAGAAACTTGAGGTTTATGGTATGCATTTACATGCAAAGAAAATTTCACAAATTTTAAAAGTAGTTCTTTATAAATCCATCGACTTAAAGGTAAAATAAGATTTGAATTAGTTGCACAAACTTTGATATTTCAATGAACAAACACGCATTTTTCAGTTCTTCTGTGTAAATAATCCAGAATAAGCGTTCAGAAAAGTGGAAGACAAATAATTATTTAAGAAATGTTTTTTTAAATATCCAATTGATTAAAGAGTTGTGAGTGGATAGAAACTACAACAACAAATGATTGTACATAAATGGAAAGATGCATAGATAATCCATGTAACCAATTGAAAATAAAATCTGCCGTACAATAATTGATGAATATTTGATTAAAAGTTTGTCTATGCATTGTTCAGCCGAATTCATCGCATGAAAACGTTTTCTGATTTGCCAGCACTTATATTGGGGTTCATTAAAAAAGTGGAACCTGAGTGGCTTTTCGAATCATTAAAATTTTCATCCCGTAAAATTTGCTTCATTTTTTCTCATTCGTTCGATGAAATACAAGCTTTATAAATTAAGAGAAAAATAACTCACCTTGCACTTGACAGGTTCTGCAACCTTGTTCCAGCTGTAGCCGGGTTCCAGAAATCGCACGGCAACCCCAACAAATCGGGTTGCCTGTAGGGATACATTTGTGGGCCGTGGGGTGGGTCCCAGCACGAACCTGGCCCAAAGAACCCCGGGTAACTCGGGTGCATCACGTTTTCCCCCGCTGCAGCAGCTGCTGCAGCGGCCGATCGAAAGTCGACAAGCGGAAATCGACGCAAAAACGAATTGGACGGGTCCAAGCAAAAATCTCCCGTCATTTCTGCAATTATGATTTAAAAAATAACAAATAATCACGCTTTGATAGATCGTGAGACATTTTAAAATCTTGAGAGATCATAAAATGATTTGCTTCTTTCAATAGCAAACTATGCAGTGGTTCAACCCGTTTCTCCACGCATTCCGACCATTCTGTCGACATAATGTTCGGGAAAATATCGAGAAAAATCCCCTTCAACCAATTCGTTGTCTATACATAATGGCAATGTCCAGAATTTAACGCCCTGCAATTTTTCAAGGAAGAAAACCTGCGCAGCGAAGCAAGGATTTTATTCGCTCGAGATCGCAATTACAGTTAAAATCGCACGAATTCACTTCCTTTGTCATGACATTACAGTCATTGGAAAAAACTAAGACGGTTTCTATGTTTCCTCGATTTTTTTAGAGGTTTCTGTTCTACCAGGATCGAAAATGAAATTCCTGCATCAATTTCAGAAGAGCTTGAACGCATACGGGAGAAAATGAAATCTTGAAATCCAATTAATCGTGTGTGTAAAAATTTTAAAATTACATGAAGTGACCCCATTTACGCACTTATGATATTTTCACATCAGATAATGTTCAAAACTGCCTTGATTCAAATTTCTGGCCTGAACACACTTTCAGAATTCTAACCAAACTTTTTTTTTTACAAAAAATCAAACCTGTTTCATTGGTAAACCTCTGTTTATCCCAAATCGCTGAAATGTACCGCACTATTTTAATTTCAATAGCAAATAATCGCTTCATTTTTACAAAGGTTTTAAACCCTCACTTAAAATGATTCTAAAAGAACCTAATCTAATTCAGGATACATTCAGATTCTCAGAGGAACGGTCCGAGTTATTTTCCTCAAAAGAGTTTTTCTACAGATAGATATCATCATGTATGTTCCGAATTACTTGAAAAAGTAGTAAAAATACAATATATTGGAAACACTTTTCGTCGGACTTTTCTGAGTGGTGTGCTTTGATTTTGCCAAGGATGGTTTAGTGACATTCAAGTTTTGAAAATCTCCTCTTCATTTTTTGCTTTTGTGTAATTTTCTTCGTTGCAAAAAATGTTCGTTCGCGTTTCATTAATATAGAGTAGCTTGTGTCTGGAAAATAAAATCGGGATTGCTATTTTTTTATATCCCAATAGGAATATTCTTGCATCATACAAGAATGAAGAAAAAATATTTGAACTAAAGAAGAAATGTAGTTCGACCTATTATTGTTTTTTTTAGGAGCATGCATATATAAATTTCATCATGAATTAAAACAATTGTTAAACATTACAGAATAAAATATTTTTGAATCACGCACGAATGAAAAAAAGGTAAACAAACACTACACTTGTCCTCAGTTGTTCACTGAGCATCACTAACTATATTTGCCCTCTGGAAACCTCATCCCCCTCACCCAGTTACCAGAGAAAAGGGAGGGGGTGGGAGGGATTACAAAGGCCCCACCCCTGCTTTCTCTTGGGGAGGTGGAGCTTTGTGGCAGCTGGAAAGGATCCCTTTGGTCACGGGCGTCGGAAGGGGGATCCTGCTCAAGGGATCTTGGGTGGAAAGCAAACTTTCTAGCGCACCGCAAGCTGGTGCAGGAGCAGCAGCAGCAGCAGCAGCAGCAGCAGATGATGATCAAGATCGATGATCCAGATATATTTCCAGAGAGACAGAGAGCAAGAAAGAAGGTGAGCAGAGAAATCAATAGGAATATTTGAGTTGAAGACTTCTGTATTCGAATAAGAGAAGAATGCCTGGTATTGGTTTTTTTTCTGCTGAGATAAGAAAAAAGTGGAGTGTATCAACTTTACTCCATTTTTCCTTATATCTTTTTCGATGATAATTTCACTGCTGGGACTTTTTTTCCGAATTATTCAATGTAAATCATGGCCTTTCAAACGCGGAACTGGCAGAATTGAGAATACATTTTTTTATGGTCATGGATTCGTCTCCTAGCTGATGCCAATAAAACGAAAATTCGGTTTAGAACTTTTTTTTTTCTGCTGGGATATATTTGTAAAATTTTTTGCCCTGAAAAGAGAGCTTCTTCGACTTTCCGAATAAATTTGAAACTGATTTTCAGCCACGAAACAATTTAAAAATCGGAAAATTTCAGGAAAGGAACTGCTGGTTCTTCATTAAAAGTTAACTGCTTTGACATATGGAAGCCTTGGAACAATAAAAAAGGACAGCGTTTGACGAACTAATAACCTAGTTATTCAATCACACCCTAGCAACGTTTATACCATTATGCTCTCCTCCCCCATGCCCATATCAAAACGTGAGTTATGACAAAGAGGGAGGAAATCTGTCCGACCCCGGGTTATTCAAAAAGATTTCACACACTTCGATTTCCGTTTTGTAGAAAAAAATTGGTCGAAAACTTGGAACTTACAGCGAATTTCGTGATGCATTTAGATCATTTAATGATAGTTTCAGCACCTTATATCTGGTGATGGTTAATTTAGAATATTAATTTTGTCTTTCCGAGTAAACGGGATAAGTGTCAGGCCAAAGTATTCAAAGGCATGAAAATAATGCGTATAATAGAATCGCATTGCAACACATTTTAAAGTAACAAATTCTTTTTACTCTATCTATTATTGGGGTATTTACAGTATTTCAGAAAACTTTCCCTTATATGAGCAGGACGCCTACCTGAATTTTTAAACCTAAAATTTGGACAAAACCCCATCCCCAAGTGAGAAAAATACATATTTTTAGTGATTGAAATTCTGAACATATTCAAAAAGAGACATAAATCGGAATTACAGTTTTAGTAGAATTGATCATGAATCAAGTTTATTTTTCACCTCGTCATTTATTTTGTTGTTGTTATTGCTGAAATTGTTCCAAATTTTTCATATGAGTAGAATATGACATGCACCTAAACTTTTGAGATTTTGAAAATTTGCAACACCTGATGCTAAATATGATGCCCAACCTCTTTTTTGAAAGTCAGAAATGACTTCAAGGTTTGTGTGTGGGTGTTTGGAACTTGAGTAGATATGATAAGTTTAATTATTTTGAAGGTCCCTTCAGTAAATTCAAATTGCTGTTTAACCCCAATTAAAACAGTATTCGAGTGTGTTTTTTTTTTTACAAAAAATGTTGTTGCGAAAATTTATTTGTTAGACTTTGTGTATAGGTCCTTGCTGCTTAATAGCCACGATGTTTTTTTTCTTTTTGATAATATTCCAATCACGCTTTTTATGGTTCCAATTGCTTTCTCCTCCATCCAGATTGCACTGTATTTTTTTTAGAAACTTTTTGAAGAAAATTTTGAATTTAAAAATGTTCAACTTGCTGAAGGCCCCCGGTTGATGAAATCCCTTTGCACCACTTGGCCCCAAGTGTGGATATTAGCTGCTCTGCCTTTTTCCTGGGCGTGTGTTGGATATTAGTGTTAAATCTCGCCAGTTTCTCCCCCAATACCCTCAGTCGTACCCCCTCCCAATTCCTACACAAGTGCAGGGTAACTTATACCCAGCAAAGGGGGGCCAGGGGGAGGTTCCGTCAGGCAGTGTTGTGAGTGGGATTCAAACCAGATACAAAATGTTTAATGAGGTAAAACTTAATCAAGCTTCGAACCGTGTTCTACATTACGAACTGATTTGTGTTTCACGAGTATACATTTCGATTTTGGTTGTCTTCCGATTTCACCCAGAAGAACAAAATTGTACAAAGAAATTCAAACCGTGTGCAAGTTAAGTTTGTATTATACTTCGAAATAAAGGTATTTCTGAATTTTGATTAACATGTAATTATTAAAGTCGTTCTTTAAATTTCAGTGAGCAGAAAATTTCTCGATTATCAATCAATTTTTTGTTTGGCGAATAAATTCTTTTGCAACTTCCAGAATGAAATTGCGTTTTTAATTTTATTAAATAAAGCAAAAATGACAATCTTTTTTATCACTGCAATTTTTTAAAATTGTGTCCCAAAACGAACAAAATCTTGGTTTTACAGTTGATATTTTTGTTTTAATGGAAATTCTTTTTTTGAAACTTAGTGGGGATGAAAGATTTGATGCTCAAATGTAACATGACTCATCCATTCATGATTTTTTGGCTTTATTTCCCAGCATAATTTTGAACAAATTTATGTTCAAAAAAATATTGTACTCATAAAATATAAAAGACATGGACTTGTATTCAGTTTTCCACTGCTGACGAAAGGTGAAAAGTAGAAGGGACAGCACTGTGGCTCAAATCAGGAACCGAGTATACCCCCGAAACCCCCCGGTCCCAATACCCCCATGGGGAAACGAATTAAAATCGGATTAGCCTCGGTTTCTTTGTAGACCATCTGTTGTGTCAACACTGGGGAAGCTTTGTGCACATTTTCCCCCAATGTTGTATCAATTTCAAGGACAATCCGTCACGCCAAAATGCGCCAAAAGCAGACAAAAACTCCGTGCATAATCGATTATCCTAGGCATGACTGGCTGTATAAAGATCGACTTCTCGTTTCAGATATTATAAGAGAAAGAGATGCAAATGAAGCAGATTTTTTTCTATACCATTTTTGCACATGTGCAGGGTGGAAATAATTGGCATTTAAACTGTTTTGTCTCCTGAATGGTTCAACTCGTATATCAGGTTGAAAGGAAGTTAAATGGAATCAAATGTCTTTAAAGCGCTCCAAAAATGAAAACATTTGAGGGTCTACGGTATTTTCATCGCAATAAAACCATAATTACATGTATATATATCTGAAAAATTAAGATTTGAAGAAAAGTTTCCAATAGCTTTATACTGAAAACGGTATTGGTCTTTCAATAAACAACCATTAAAAAATCGCGCAATATTTTTTCCCCATACAATGGTTGAGCCACCTTGATCCATTAATTCGTTTATACAATGCGCCTTTTTCCTCAAATTGCAGAGCTCCAAAAATAACAAAATTACAAATAATTTTCAGAGAATATCTTCGAATTGTAATTATGTAATTAATCAGAACAAAACCCAGTCTGCAAATGTTGGATGCTTTTTTCAATGGCGCTGATCCCTTTTTAAAATTTTCAGCATAAAATAAAAATAACATTTCATAATTTCCAACCGATTCATTCGTCAACAGTCGACATAATCAAGAACAATAATTGACACCAATGACATCGAATTTTCAACAGAGCTTAGAGCTAAAATCAACAAAGGTGAAAATGCGGTGAAAATCCCTATTTTTTGTCTTCGCACCCTTGGCCAAGCGAAAATGACTAAATTGGCTGCATTCCAGAGTCAAATTATGCTCTGGTGCCAACAAAGGGCCAAAATGAAAACAAATTTGAATTCCTCAGCGTCCACTGGATGAACTGCCCTTTCCTCCGTGTTTGTGGCCATGCTTGTGCTTGTGTTTGTGGCCGTGTTTGTGCTTGTGGCTGCCCTTGTGCTTGTGGCCGTGCTTGTGCTTGTGTTTGTGCTTGTGTCCGTGCTTGTGCTTGTGTTTCGCACTGTGTTTGTGCTTGTGTTTGTGTCCGTGCTTGTGCTTGTGCTTGTGGACGTGGTGATGCTTGTGTTTGTGGGAATGCTTGTGCTTGTGGTGGATCACACTGCCAAATTTCCAGTTGTTTCCGCAGATGAAGGGGTTTTTTATTTTCGTGAAGAGGAGGAAGGACGAGTGGCGACATCATCAGGAAAACGGGTTGGAGAAAAATCGAGAACGAGTCATAATTAGAAACACTTTTTCCACGTTATATTGAATTATAATCCCATGAATTGGAAAAGTCAAGTCAAGTTTCAAATTTCTGAAGAAGGCTTCCAAGTAAACATATTTGTAGCGAAAACTCGATCAATTTGTCGCTGGAAATAATTTCGTCATCACTTTGCTAAATTATTTCACGAACTCACCTCCCTGGATCCGGATCAGCAGCTGCATCAGCAAGTGCCTCAGCGATAATTGCCAACAACACGATGGAAACGAAGATAATCGCCCAGATCTGAGAACAAAAAATAAATATATTTAATGCTTGAATGCATTTTTTGGAGTTTTTTTTTTTCAAGGAAATGTTTTCTCCCATTTCTAATGATCATAGCTCACCTTCTTGGGTCCCATTTTGGTCCCAAGATATTGCAAAGAATATCTTGAATGGTTCAAAGAATAATTCCTCTACAGGAACTGTTCTGATTGAATTCTGGGACGAGATCCGAAGATCTGATGGTTTTTTCAGAAGCTCGCTGCCGTCTTATATATAGTTAGAAAGCCGCACTTTTCCATCTTGCCTCAAAAGTGGATCATCTTGTCGTTTTCCAGTGGTTTGCGGAAGCTTTTGAGAACCTCTTTGTGCTTTGGATTCTCTGGCATTTCTCTTTCGAATGAATAAAACGAGCTCAGTCACTTACCGCTTTTTATCCTAGGTTTAAAAGTGGAATTGAAAAGCCAATTGCTCAACTAGACAACAATTTCACTGCCTTACAATGTCTGTTTTTGAAGCTCTTAATTCATAACTAAAAATTCCGTCTTCTTTCTGACGAATTTTCAGTTTCAGCGAAATAAAATGCGTTTTTTTCGCTAAATTTTCGCACGAGAGTCCTTGCGGTATTTCCAGAATTTTTCAAATGTGGATATTTCAAGGAGATTCTTCAGGTTTTGCAGGGTTTTGCTTACCTTCCCGACTCATTAAATAATTTTATGATTATGGCGATTTATTTATTTTTAAACGGATGTTTCAAAATTATTTTTTGATTTTGTGCGCTATACAAATCAAATCAACCTAATGATGAAGTGGATCCGAAATCTGTGTTCGATTGGCTGAATTTCTTACCTATTAAAGTATGATTTGATGTATTTGAACATTTTTCTTTTAAAAAATTTTGGAAGCACGAAGTTTCTGAATTCGAAGGAATTGCATGATGCATTTTTTTTAAATCTAGAGATTGATCCAGTGGGATTTGACCCAATTTTATCAGAAAAGTTTTGAATGCGAAAGATCTTCATTCTAAGAGGAATCGCACTGTGTTTGTGCTTGTGTTTGTGTCCGTGCTTGTGCTTGTGCTTGTGGACGTGGTGATGCTTGTGTTTGTGGGAATGCTTGTGCTTGTGGTGGATCACACTGCCAAATTTCCAGTTGTTTCCACAGATGAGCGGATTTTTTATTTTTCGTGAAGAGGCGGAAGGACGAGTGGCGACATCATCAGGAAAACGGGTTGGAGAAAAATCGAGAACGAGTCATAATTAGAAACACTTTTTTCCCGTTATATTGAGTTATAATCCCATAAATTGGAAAAGTCAAGTCAAGTTTCAAATTTCTGAAGAAGGCTTCTAAGTAAACATATATGTAGCGAAAACTCGATCAATTTGTCGCTGGAAATAATTTCGTCATCACCTTGCTAAATTATTTCACCAACTCACCTCCCGGGATCCGGATCAGCAGCTGCATCAGCAAGTGCCTCAGCGATAATTGCCAACAACACGATGGAAACGAAGATAATCGCCCAGATCTGAGAACAAAAAAATAAATATATTTAATGCTTAAATGCATTTTTCGAGTTTTTTCTAAGAAACATTTTCTCTCATTTTTCGTGATGATATCTCACCTTTTTAGGCCCCATCTCGGACAAAAGAAATCTTGGGTTTTTTTTTCTTTTTCGTACGACTCGATTGAACGTTTCACCAAGTGAGAACTCGGTGATGGTGTGATGAATTTCCTCCAGCTTTGACCTGTTTAAATATGAGCTGGCAATATTGCGGAAAAAATGTGTTCAAGTGTCTTGGGTTCCGTGTTTGAAGGACGTTGTGCCTCGTCATTCGAAGCTTCGGAAGAAGGACTTTTACGCAATTCAGGAAGACACTTGTGCCATTCCGAAAGAGTGAAATTTTGTGAAATTTATTCGGCGAGCATTCATGCAAAAAAGGAGAATTCCAACACCATGTAATATCAACAGTTTTATACTCGTATGAACGCCACGAAGAAAACTCCCAAGTATAATGACGATATTTTAATATTTTGGTCCTCTGACTTCATTGGGTTTCTCAACATGATTATGGTGAAAAGAGAGAATTTTGCTTGAAAATATATAAATGTCTTTTACGCGAAAGCATTTTTCAAAGAAGAACCGCGAGGATTGAGTGCATCGATGATGTGATCGAGGATGTCTAAAAATTTGAAAACGGGATTCTAGTTTACATTTTTAAATCTAATCGTAAAATGCTTTTTGTATTTTGTCAAGCCAACATGCAGCAAGCCTAAAGAAAATGTCACACTTCGAAAATTTGACAAATACAGCTACGAATCGCGCTAGTTTTTATCTGAAGAAATTTTGCCCAGAACTTCGTTTTAAATTCTCAGTTCAGTGACAATATCTGCTTCTAAACAGATGCTGATTTATATACCGTGATCAAAATCTCTTCAAAAGGATTGAAGATCCATCAATTTTGTGCACTGGAAACTCATGAGGAACAACCATTTCAAAAATTCGAAGTAATGAAGGAATTCAAAGGCATAATAAAATAATTTCTCCCATCCACCTCGTCATTCATTGAAATATTTAAAATCCTGAAGTGAATGCAAAAGGAATCCGAAATGAAAAAAAAAAATATTCCTGAGGCAAGTTTTTGAAACGTATTTCCCCTCAATTATAGTCATCAAAAACCTTTCGCAAAGTGATATGCTTCGAAAATGGCTGACTATTCTTCGCAAATTCATTTTTTAAATCCGTATAAACACTCAGAACAGACATTTTCGGCGTGAATTTTTTTTATTTTAATCACCAATAGACGAACAGATCACTTCATTAAAAAAAGTTCGTTCATGTCCAACCAATTCTTGTCGAATTTTAAGTTTCTCTTATAAAAAGAGAAATTTGAAGACTTCTTTGATCAGCAAAACCAAAAAACGCGCGATGCAAAAAAAAATTTGATGAATACGACATAAAATCTCAAGTTTTTGAGCTTTTATTTACTGCAAATTCACTCAACCCGTAGTCTTCAATATCGCCGAGATTTTTGAAAACAACGGTACGAAACATTAGTTGTCAAGTTAACTTTCGCTGATTTTTTCTGGTACAGTACTCGCATTTCTTAACCTTCAGGATGACTCCTAATTTTTTTTCAGGCTTGAAGAAACATTTAAACAATTATGGGGGGTTATTAAATAATTTATTCATTAACTGATGGAAAATGCATCGCGTCATTAGATCATGTAAAAAGGCTTTCGCCGAGCCACAGATCAATTCTCCCTCGGATTTTCCCCCAAAATAGACGAACGAATGATCAAAATTTTTCTTTTTCAAATTTAATCATTTGATTAATTCTTGAATTTCAATCGAAAGCAGAAGTGGCAATGGGTTGCCCATCATGATGCGCCAATGCGATGGTTTGACAACCACAGTCGGGTCCAAAGGCCATTTGGTTCCCTCGCACTGCGTGGTCATAATTGGCTCCTCCTCCTGCTTCCGCCGGATATCCGGTGTAGTCAGCGTCCCAAACAGGCATTTGATTGTAAGGATCCTGCATGAGACTCTCCTTGGGTTGATCATATTGGAAATTTTGACGATCCGAGGCTTCTGATGCACCTGTTTGGTGGTGATGGTGATATTGAGGCGCTGTTGGGAAAAATAGATTTTCCCGTTTGGTTCGAAGGGGATTGTAGTTGAGGAGTTGTTGTTCTTTCGGGTTGCTGAAACCCTGGGACGAGATGATCCCGTATTGCTGGAATTTCTTTGGGGTTCCGCCGTTGAATTGTTCGTAACCTACGACTTCTTGGCCGAATTCCTCCACAGGAGATTCCTGCTGTGGAACAGATTTTTCATTAATGATTGATCAATTTACAAATCATTTTTTTAACAGAGATTGTGAATATTCTAGAAAAATCCCCAATTTCTGCAGAAATCCTTTTCCGGAATATTTCTGGCAATTTGGGAACAAAAATCCCTCAGATAAAAATCCCTGGGATGGACTATCACTTGCAAAAATTGGGGTAAACTTTTGGAAAACGCTAGAATATGAATAAATGATTACATTATTTTGAATAAAAAATTTAATAAAAAATAATACAGCATCCTGCCTATATTGGACAGGAACAAGAAACATATTTTTTTGTGGGCATTAGTATAATTTGTTATCACGAGATTCGTTTTAAATTTATTCTACTGTATTTATTACAGAGGGGCAATTCTTAAAAATATTCCCCTGAGTTCTTGAAAATTAATATTCACATTATTGTATAACCAGAATTTTTCATCCGAATTTTAAATTTTTCAAGGCTCAGGACTATATTTGAGCCTCAACGACTGGATCTAAAATGTGAAAATTCCCGAAGAAGGAAAATTTTAAACTTAAATTAGTGTGCATGCAATAATGTTTCCCAATACCTTCAAAACATACCAGAGGAACACATGTCATAAATGAGACCGAACAATTTTCATGACACTATAAGAACTAAACTTTCCTCCAACATTTCCTGACGTTTTCCATGAGATATTATCATTCAAACCGTGCACATTCCACTGCTGAAAAGTTATCACAGTCTGCAATCATTTTCATTTCTGTAAATAATGGCCTTTCTCAAAAAATAGGGAGGATAGTCGTGGGTCATATGACTCATATCGGAAAAACCCAGCGAAGGCTAGACAGGTTTTGTAAATTGAGAATTCGCTCACATCACGAATTGTGCCCCAGTGGTATTCGCTCTCATCCCGGTTTCCAAATTGATGAAACGGCCAGGTAGGTGTCGCTTCTCTCTTGGGCTTAGCATCCTTCGTTTTGCAACCGCCCTCACCACCGTGCTTCAATTGCGAAGACGGAATAAAAATCCCTTCGATTCCAAGAACATTATGTTCTGTACACTTGCTAGCATTCGATTCTATCGTAATGCACAAAATTACGATAAAACTTGGGATGATTCCAGGAATTAAAACCATTTTCTGGACTATACGTCTATTTTGAAGAAATTATCAGTCGAATTTGAGCTGCCTCTGCTAGGATAGAACAAAGTTTGAACTGAGTGACTGACTTATTGCAAAGAATTCCGTGGAGTCAGCCTAGAAATAATCAGAACCACTCCCAAACAAAGTATCATGGGAAAAATTCTCTTGGGAACCAATCTGAATTTTAGATCGGAATTTTTCCATGAAGCCTTCTCTAATCTTAAAATGACGGCATTCTTATCATATTCAGGAGAAATTCGTAAAGATTGTTGCTGTGTCATAATTTCCAATTCTTCCGAATATCAGCTTGTGTTTTTTAAATGCAATGTACATGATATTTAATTTTTCGAGAAATTTTCAAAACAGCGGGACAACAAAGAATAAATGAATTGATTTCGACGAAACGAGCAACAAAAAAATCTACTGGAGGTCAAAATATAATTTTTAGCACTTACCTGAGAATGAGTGAAAATCACGAAAATGACTCAACATCTTGCAATTCACTGAGGAAAATTGTCCATCATACAGTATTTGAAGACATTTCGATGACGATTTGAAGAACTAATCACTGAAAGTCACGTTCAAAAGTGGTTAATTTCTCCTATTCTTCCCCTAGTTGTCTTCGATTTCACAAAGAAATAGACTTTGAAGGTGAATTTGATTGTTCTTCTTATAATTAATTAACCCTTTCTAGCGATTTGTGTATTCTCACTCAAGATATAATTATTGGATTGGCATACTCTATTGCAGATAGTGCTATTTTTTCAGCGTCCTCGTATGTCCTGGTGGGGTTTGGTTCTTGAAAAAATATTCTCTTCTTTAAAACTCAACTTTAAAAAGCTGTTGAAAGAAATCTGGTGAGGAGGATCTTCAACCGAGAACAATTTTTTTAATTTGACGAATAATTTCGAGAATATTTGAATAAAACACTCATATATTCTTCCTCCAGCATCAATGGATTATTTCATCATCTATCGACAGCTGTATAATCGAAACCGCAAAAAAGCATCAACGCAAAAACAAACAACATCAACAACAAGAAAAAACATGATTCTGAAAGATATAAATTCCATCAAAACAGTGTCATCCTCGTCTCTGTTTTTTTTTTTTCTCAAAAGTCCATGACAGCATTTCAATAATCTGGTAAAGTGAGTGCCCAGATGAACCCTGCAGAAACCTTTCCCCCCTATTTTTTTTTTTTAGCGTCCACTGGATGAACTGCCCTTTCCTCCGTGTTTGTGGCCATGCTTGTGCTTGTGTTTGTGGCCGTGTTTGTGCTTGTGGCTGCCCTTGTGCTTGTGGCCGTGCTTGTGCTTGTGTTTGTGCTTATTTCACTGCCTTACAATGTCTGTTTTTGAAGCTCTTAATTCATAACTAAAAATTCCGTCTTCTTTCTGACGAATTTTCAGTTTCAGCGAAATAAAATGCGTTTTTTTCGCTAAATTTTCGCACGAGAGTCCTTGCGGTATTTCCAGAATTTTTCAAATGTGGATATTTCAAGGAGATTCTTCAGGTTTTGCAGGGTTTTGCTTACCTTCCCGACTCATTAAATAACTTTATGATTATGGCGATTTATTTATTTTTAAACGGATGTTTCAAAATTATTTTTTGATTTTGCGCGCTAACAAATCAAATCAACCCAATGATGAAATGGATCCGAAATCTGTGTTCGATTGGCTGAATTTCTTACCTATTAAAGTATGATTTGATGTATTTGAACATTTTTATTTTAAAAAATTTTGGAATGTGCTTCAAAGACTTAAGCTTCCTTAACGTACTACGTAAAAAAAATTTAGATCTCTAACTAGGTCACCCTAAACTGGGTTAAAATAGTCTTTTCAAAACTTACGCTTTCTAGAAGTAAGATTCTCCTTGAAGAAATACTGGATTTTGAAACTTTCTCCGTGTATATTCGTGATTCCAAAATACATTCTAACAGAGAAAAATTAATTCTCTGCGGAAAAAAATTGCGCTTATAGCCAAGCATCTTATATTTCCCGAGCTATTTTCTTTTTTGTGTCCAGCACGAGTGAAGTTCTCATTTTCCAAAAACTCGATTTTATCTGATTTCTTCATACTTCTGCAAAATGGTACGTGATTTTTCTCTCAATTTTAAAATGCAGATTTTTCACAAAAAAGCCTGATATCCGAATCGTATTGAGATGCAATATGGTTGAACTTATTGCAACGTATAATGATGCCCATCTTGCCTTCCAAAGATTTTTTTCCCCGGTAAGCTTTCAGAAATACTCAATCAAAGTGCCTGTCGCAACACACCAGGCTCTCAAAAGATTTCTTGATTAGGAATTAAAACAAAAAAGGAATTTCGAAAAACTTCCGTGATGAAGACTTGCAAGCTGGAAAACTTGTTGCGCAAAAATAAATCTCTTCTCCACGCTCCACGAACTTTCAGACCCCGAGGGCTCGTATTTAAAGTCCGCCGTCATTTCCTGGCCGAACTTCATTCATTCCCATGATTTCGACCGGGAATTATCGAAAAATTTGCAAACTTTTCGGTGAAAGTGCATTTCTAAGTTTCCTGGTAATTCCGAGCAAGAAAGGAAAATCGCTTACCTTATAGTTACAATGGGAACCGGGGACTGCATCATTGACAAGACGGAAGCCCACGTGTTTGTTGGGATCTTCGTCAGTTTGCTGTTGTTGCTGATGGTTTTCATCGCCAGCAAATGCTGCTTTTACAGCAAACCAACAAAACCCAAGCAGCACATCGTTGTTTGATACACAGGAAAAAAAATATCAATTTTTTTCCTGCGAAATTTCCGGGCATTTTGACGAATAAACCGAACGCAAAATTTTCGTCTTACGGCTGCTGCAATAAACTGTATTTGTTGTGCTCTTGTTTTATTTCCCTCGCTTTCATTCATTGAACTTTATTTAAATCAATTAATTGTGTATTTTTGAATTCATGCAATTTATTGATGGAATTTTTCCGAGCTGCTGCAAGAGCTGCAAACATCAGCTTCATCCTCCCTCGAAGAATCCGACTTCAAAGACATTGTTTTGTACGACACTGTGGCAGCTGGCATTTTGACAAAGTCCCTCCAGAGTCCCTGTAAATTTAAAAAATAAATCCAAACACCAGCTTTAAAAACTTTGAAAACAAATATCAAGGACCTTTTTCTCTCCCAATTCTGGTGTTTCAATCGTGGAATCAGGAACTGCGTCTTGGTATCGCAAAATGCAGCAAATCGGGGCGTAGAATAAATTTGCAAAGCCCACAATTCGCATAGCCCATGGAAAGCCTATGGTTTCTGCCAGTTCTCCTCCCAAAAATGGACCTTGAAACAGAAAAAGCAGAATAAAATGATTGCTAATCTTAAAAAAATATATTTAAATCAGTAAAACAAAAAATGAAGCCACCCAGCAGCGAATTCGTGGGAAATCATAATCAAAATTTGTAGAGGAAGAAAGGAACGATGAAAATGACGTGTTTTTCTCATGAGGCTATAAAACTTTTTCTTCTGAGGATTTTTCTCAAATCCTTACATCAAGTGCCTTATATTTCAACCCTCATGATTTTACCTAAAAGTCATGCATCACAGTTTGATAATTCAGAGATGTTATCTGACAAAATACTCGACAATTTGTTTTGAGTTTCTTCTACCTTTAGTTTCTCCTCTAAATAACAAGATCATGGGAAAGAAACTTTCCCAAGCATGCCTGCATTCTCCCCTTGTTTTGGTTTGATGACTTTTTGCGCTACCCAACATTAATGTGCATGACCCTTTTCACTGCACAGCCCACATTACTGTTGACAGTCACAAACGGTAATTGTTGTTCCTAGAATTTGGTTTCTCTATTCTTGAATATATATATAATTATATATTCTGCACTAGTTTCTGAGATACACATTCAGGCCCTGAGACCTGGATACGCATCCCTGATTCTGTAATCATGTCATGAACCCGGAATTATGTCCTGAGCTCAATATCCAAAAACTATATATACCTGTATTTTTCCAGGCGCTCATCAGAAGAATCTTACCTGAGAATTGGACATGACTCTCACAATTATTCTCAAGAAGACTTTCAATAATTTAGCAAGACTTCTTTAATTCCTAATATTGTCTTGACTCTGTTTGTGTGTGTATTTGGAATATGAGTTGATTTGGAAAGTATCAAGGAAATATAAATTATATTTTATATTGTGTATAAATCAATTGTTTGATTTATTTGACGCGACCAAAAGAATATATTTTCCCAAGAGAGTTAAGATAACAGAGATATTCACCTGAAAAATATGCACAACTAACAGAGAACTGTGCTATGCCATAAACTGTGCCATAACTGGCCCCTGCATGTCTCATATCCACCAAATATGCCAACATAGGCATCAAGCAAGCATCAACAGCTCCAATGCCCAGGCCAAGCAGAAAATGTGGTATGATTAAGTGCCAAGGGGTTTGTGCCAAAGGAATCTGCACATCATAAAGCACAAATCACATTTCAGTGAAGAAAACAAAAATATTTCCAAGGAATTTCAAAGAAAACTACCAGGAATGCACTAATCCCAGTTGTAATCATGGCTACAACAGCTGACCTCCATCTTCCAAAGTGGAATGCTGGTACTCCAAGGAAGTTGGTGCCAACTAGGTAACCTAAACTGTCTGGGATAAATATGGTCCCCAGTTGCCAATCCTGAAAAATGAGCATATTTAGCAAATACTTTCCACTGCATAAAAACATTATTCAATACTATAATGTGCCAAAGTTTTTTAGGTTTTTTGAAAATCTAATTATTGGTCAGTTTACCTGTTTTCTGATTTATTTTGGCAAATTAACCAGGGTACTTTTAAGCTTTAGTTTGTGAAAAGAAACTTGAATACTGGACACTTGAAAAAGAAATTATTAAGCTACAAAGAACTTGGTGATCTTTGAATAGTCGATTAATATTTTGAAAGGATTTTCCAGCATTTTTTAAATCTAAGATTTTCTGTTAATAAGAAAAAAAATTGTTTGTGACTGGCAATACATTTGAACCCTTTTATTTTTAAGAAGTATTCCAGCATCATATATTTTAAAGAAATATGGGTGGTGCCCTGCAAGTTGACCCTGATAAATTGCTGGACTAATAAGGTCATATTGCAAAGCAATGTCATGTGCAATGTTTTTTTTATTGCATCATACAGTATTTGACATTTTTCCACATCTCTGTGGGTCAAATTGTGGGGCCTAGGTTGAATTGCAAATCAACCTCCCAGCAAATTTTACCATTTAATTGCAGGACAGTTGAACTACAGGAGGTCAAATTGTGAGGTAGTACCACCTGTACCAGAAAATGAATGCAAATATACCTGCAGATTAGGTACGTTTTCTTTCAGCCAAATTGGCAAGCAGGGTTCCAGAAGTGCCATTGCACTTGTTGAACAACAAACTGCTCCAACTGCCACACAAATATATTTGTCTCTCACAAGCACGAAAGTTGCAGATTTTGGGGTCAATAATCCATCCTAGGAAAAAATAGCCTGAAGTAATTCAATCATTCTTCTTTATTTTATTTAAAAAAAAAAAGACTGACCTCTTCAAAGTCACATTTTGTTGGGGGTTTGAAAACTGTCACCTGAAAAGCTGCCCGAAAGTATATTTGAAACATGTGCATACATAAAATCTCAGTTTTTGAATTCAATTTTGACTTACCTGTGTCAATAAAAACAAATACAGCGATGATTAAAAACGGTGAAGATTGACCCAAGAACGAATTGAAGAAGCTGCCCATTGGGTACCCAATCAGCACCCCAAGAGCAACCCCACCCAAGGACTTAGGTTAGTAAACCGAGGAAAAGAAAAGTAGCGGGAGTTTAAAAAGACGTTGGTTTGGGTAAGGATTTTCTTTACTAAACTTTGTTAGTAGTCTAGGGTGATAACTTATCTATTGATATGGATTCTGAATGTCTAAAGTTTTTTCAGGCAGATACAAAGGCTTGTAAACAATTTTGGCAAAAATAGCAGAATGAGAAAAATTGAAGTTGATCTCGCAAATTTAAAGCTCAATTGTTATATTCTTTCAACTGATTTTTTTAGAGTTGACAATGTAATTATTCATGTATTAAAAAATAAAATTACATGTTTTTGCATTGCCAAATGCACCACCAAGAACCCGAAGCCTTGATTACCTGCAACAGTGATGCAGGCTGATGCAATTCCCTGTAAACTCCTTGCAAAGAACAGCATAATGTAGTTCCTTCCAAATGCAAAAACTGTTGAAAAAAAAACACTTTCAAAATATTACAATAATTTGAAAACAAAATGAATGAACCTACTCACCCAAGGATGAAACAAGCAGGTAAGAGGTCCCCACAAGTAAAGGCAGGGCGTACCCAACTCTAGTGGCCCACCAGCCCACTAATGGGTTTGCCACCAGTTGCACCAGTGCTTTTGAGCCCAACAAGAGCCCTATTCTCTCATTGGCATGAAGGTTCTTTTCTGGAGTCTTTATTTCCTCTGAAAAAGTATCATAGCTAAAATATATTAGAAGACAAATGGCTAAAATATTCCTAATTTTAAAAATCAAGGGGCAGCTTTTGCGGAAAAAAAACTAAGAAAGTTTGAGAAAATTCTCGTATATTTTTCGATCTTCAAAATGCGTTAATGTTTTGGACGTTTATTTGAGAACTAATTATTCTACTCAAGATTTTAGTTTTACGTTAATTTAATCATAAAATGCTGGTCCTTCCTAATTTTATTTGAGTTTGAAGAACTCATAGATTTGAGTTTTGTTTTTACTTGCATTTGAGTTTGAGTTCGGAGGAGACATTTTTCAATAATAGATCAATTCATACCTATTGACATATGGAGCAAATGAATACAGATCTAATGAATGCCGATCTTAACAACTTGAGAAACCGGATTTCTTTATTTATTTCACATCTGCAGGTATTTATCTAAAAAAATTGGCTAGAAAACCATTTGAGAAATATTTCTTGGTATGGAAGAAACAAAAGGTGGGAAAAACTTATTTCTAAAGCACTCTGAGGACTCTATAATATGAAAAGTAGCCTTAGGACAGGCTCAACAACTCGTGCACGTCTCCGTGAGACACACTTCATCCGGATTCCCGGAAAAGGTCTACTACCTTTTAGCCTATAACACGTCTGAAGACGTTAAAATCCGCTGGCAAAATTCCCTCGCTTTCATCCAGCAACTCGTGCAAATGCGACGGAAGAACAGGAACTTTAAAAAAAGGCATACAACTTTCAAGGTTAGTCTACGGTTCTCAGAACCATGAGACCTTGTCTCAGAAGACAAAAAAAAATATAATAAAAATTTAGGTATTGTGGAAAATTTACCGATGGCAGTCAAAAGGACAAACAGTTCTTACTACCTGCGCATCTGTTAAGGTTGTTGGTTAAAACAAAGTCTCAGGTACAAAAGTTTTAGTGTCGTGAAGAACCATCGGTTTTAGACTTCTTTATTTATATTGTTTATTTTAGGTATTTTTTTATTTATTCATTCACAAAAATTATATGTCTTCCCAAGGTTGCTGAAATTTTTAAATTTGTACTCCAGATTTAGGTGTAAATCTCATTAGAAGTGTCCAAAAAATTAATTTGAGATTACTTCATGTAATACTGTATTTACTCAAGTACCATGCGCCCTCCAGTATAAGGCAAGCACAGGGGTTTTTCTGTTGGAAATTTGGCTGAAATCTTATCCCCAAGTAAGACACGCACCCCAATTTTTAGTAAATCTAAACCACAAAATTTTGAAAATAAAAACAAAACATTGAATTTAGACATGAATTGAACAAAAAACTGATCAATTTTCAGCTTTTTCAGTACAAAAGAGTTTTCTTGCTACATTTTTTTCCAAATTTCTCTATCATATTTAAGCATGATGCACACATAACTTACTAAAACTTTTTGAAAAATCTGTACACACTTATGATGCACACCCCTTTTTTTCTTCTGAAATTTGAGAAAAAAGGAGTGAAGGTACTCAAGTAACCCAGTTCAATCAGCAATTTCACAAGAACCCCAAGATTTATGCTTGCTTTTTTCCAAAATCGGTCCATAATTTATTCCAAAACTCTTAGCAGTTGGAAAGACAGTTGATATATATTGACTTTCCTCTTCCCTAAAATTTCCAATTTGATATTCAGAGGTAAGCTTACTGTTAAAGAATATAGATATTATTTATTCGGAGAAAAATCTCTCAATAATTCATTTTAAATGTTACTTCCATGTGAGGAATCAGTGGCTGGTTGGGGGAAAATATGAAAGCAAATACAACTGCATAAAACACATACAAGCCTACATATCGCCCGACCAGAATGTGGGACGAAACCAGACTGAACCCCCTGTGTGCACATGCAACCCCTCAAGAATGCACCCCTCTCACAGGGTTGCATTATCTACCCTGAAGCAGGCGCTGGGCTTTGTGAAGGGAAAAAGTGGATTAATGACCATAAGAACAGGGAAGTGAAAGAACAAATGGGCCTTATTGATACAATATTAGGTGTCTGGCATTCTGGATGTCCCAACCCAAAAAAAATTCAAAATTTGTAATTCTTCAAATGTAAACCTTGAAATAATATATTTTTTATCTTTCTTGTACAGGTGGTACCTCACTTTGGGTCAAATTGCAATGCACTTTGTTAAATTCAAAAATATTAATACAAATAACGTGTGAAAAAAATGGCCAAAACAGATCAAATTGTGGGGCAAGGGTCAAAGTGCAAGTCAACTTCCATGCAAATTCAGCCATTGAATTTTGGGATTGTCAAATTGCAAGGGACTGCCTGTATTTTGCTCTGCTGTATATTTTAAGACATCTTTCAATGCATTCAGATTTTAATTGGGTCTTGGCTAAAAACATAATCAGTTGCAGCTTTTATAGCTTGAATATTTGTAAGTTGTGTCCAGCCTGATACAACAAAGAATTTGAAATAAATGGGAAACAGCCACTCAGCCTTTAGGAGGCCGGATCCTCCTTATTGGAGTCCCTTAGCAATATAATTCACCCACACCAACCAAAGAACAAAACAACCAAGCAATGCTTCCAAGTAACAGGATATGTGAGAAACAAAAGGGGCAAAACAACAGATTTGCTGATACTGCGCGGGCACAATAGCTCGCGCAACTGCCAAAACCAGTGACAGCCATAAATCGGCTGTCACTAGGGGTCATAAACAAACATCTGAACTGGGCCATAAAACCCAACTCAGAAAAACTGCGTATGAAGAGAAATTGTCCCCTTTGCAGAAATGAACAGAACCAAAAACCCCAGGAGGGTGGGAACAAAAATCAGAAAGGAAGCGATTCCTCTCCAGA
>CAJPEX010002813.1:0-11643 GCA_905338405.1 Notodromas monacha
CCAAGATTTCTATCACTTCTCTCACTGCTTTGAACGAAAAATACACATTTTCCTAAGAATAATTTAATTTACTTACGTAAGTTGGGAAATTTATTCATTCATTATTATTATGCTCTCTCTTGACTTACGTGCCTGTGTAGTGTGTACCCAAGTGAATTTTTCAGAAGATGCACGTAATGGGGATAATACATGCACAAATAAAGGAGTCACTGACGAGTTGATACGATTTGGAAATTATTGGTCATAAATCCGAGTTGCTGAACATATTTGTGGTTGATGTTGAATTTATATATGCTGTATGTTGAATTTTTATACAAAAGAATACAGGTCTTACTTTTTCCCGCGCGCAAGTGACGATTTTATGAATGAACGAATGATCACATCTGATGAAGCAAGAATTAGAACATGCATGAACTGTAAGCTTCGTAAATCCTGCTGCTTTAGATTAAATCAAACAAGCTGAGAAAAGGGTAATCATTGACCAAAAATTCAAATCAGCGAGACAATTTCAAGAAAATATTGACTGAACTTTGTCTCACGTGTGTTCATGTAACAATGTTCCCCAACCCATTATGCGGACCAGCATGGGTTTGCAGAAATTTTTTGCCAGTCCACAGAAATGTTCTTCAGCATAATAAATTTACAAAAATATCAAGGAAGTCATCTGTTATCGAAACCTCAGAAAGACAGTGGCAGTTGAAATTGTCTGATGAAAAATGAAAGTTGGCTTTTCACCTGACGAAACTTCCAGTACATTTTCTCCTGCTCAAATAAATTAGTTTAAATTTTCATTCTGAGAAACCACCATTCAAGCCCACCTTTCTAATTTTTGAAAAATTCCACTATAGCTGTTTCATTGGCTCTTAAACCGAAATTTTGGAAAAAAAGCAGAAAATTTTTAAAAATTGTATCTGTCATAAATATAAAACAAACTTTTTTCTATGAAACGTTGCCAGTCCACAGAAAATTGTTTTTCGGAAATTTGCCAGTACTTAACACAAAAAGTTGTATGGATATCTGCCAGTCAGTGAGCCCAACAAGGTTTGGGGAACACTGATCTATAGTTACATCTGAGATTTGTGAAATAGCTCTTGCTAGTTTTGTGTGCTTCTTTATTTATTTTTTTATAAATTCGAAAATTTCATTCAAATTCCCATTCATGAAATCCTCTGTTACAAGTACACACATGATGGGCTCCACAGAGCACAAGTTGAGAAAGCTCTGGGCTATAAACAGGGATTACATCCGCTAGGATGACGAGATGTCTGTCAATGCTGCAGCCACAGCGATAGTGATGCAACAGTTCGTCTGGGGTCTGCGCAACAGGGTGCTCTCTCTCCTTGGGAGTTTTATTTTCATCTTCCTCTGTTCTTGTTCTCCCCCCACCTATATAGCTCCCGCCTGAGGCGGAAAAGAAGGAGGAGGAGGAAGCAGAAGAAGAAGAATTTGAACCGGGTCCAGCACGAGCACCAAGCAGTGAGAGAGTCGAGGACCCGCGGTCGTCCTTTGCAGCCTTTCCCTTTTCCTCCCACTTGTGCGCCGCGAACCGCGGTCACTTCACACCCAGCGGACGGATGCAATCGCTCGGCTTTTCCTCTCATTTCCGCTCTCGCCACATGGAGAGAGACCTCTCTCGTGGTTCTTCCACGGTTTGTTTTCGGCTTACAGGGGGAGGAGGGGGAGGTGGAAGAAAGAAAGAAGGAAGGAAAGAGAGAGAGAGAGGTGGACAGGGCCAACAACAACAACCAACTACTGTATATACAACAGCAAGAAAGGAAAAAATAAAAAAGCTGACCAGAGCGAGAGAGAGAGAGAGCTCCGTCGTATATGACGAGGGCGAGCGGCGGAACTGGGAGAGCCCGGAATGCGGCAGAGGAGAGAAAGCGCGGCCAGAGGTCCTTGTCCCGGAGTTTTTACCTTGCCTTATTGCGTTGCGATGCTCGGTGATGGTGGCGGCGGAGGCGGAGGCGGTGGTGGTGGTGGCGGCGGCGGCTGGGGCGTGATCGCGGCTGAAAGCGAAAGCGGCGGCTCATTCCAGCAGCGTCGGGTTCCGCGGGACGACGCGCATTTCGCGCGCTGGGGTTCGGCCTTGCGATGATGACCAGCGGGTTAGTCGAGTCGAGTCAAGTCAGTCAGTCACTCGGCCGCGACGTTTCCGGGCCCTGGGGGCATTGCATCCTCTTGATTCACTGACGAGCGTGTGCATTTGTACGTGTTTCCTTCAATTTTTTAGAACATTATTTTTTCACATATGCATGAGAGTGACAAAAATTGTTGAATTTTTCGCGTTTTCGCGGAACAAATTTTTTTTTTGTACGGAATTTGCTGCTGGATGGTGGCAGAATTGCACCTTCACCTTCTGACGCGATGACTTGGAAATCCTCACTACTTATTAATGCAAACAAAGGGCGCCACGGTTGTACAAAGATGCATCGGATTCCCAACGGATGCTAAAATTGCAAAAACATTATGTACAACATTTAAACAAAAAGTTGTCAAATAAAAAACAGTACCTTTTCTTAATTTCTAAATTAGAAAATTTCTTAATTTCTTATTTCTATTCTCTTAATTTCTTTAAAAATTTAAAAGATTATTTATTTTAGGGACTGGATCAAAAGTAAACCGAATTCTTAATCATAATACATTTCCGAAAACGTACAATTGGCTACAAGTTTGCCATGAATTATTTATTTGACATGTATGATATACAATCTTTCTATTTTAAGTAACCTATTTAATCGAAGAAAAACTGACGAACATTTGAAAAAAAATTCAGTTTCCAGAAATTTCTGAAAATTTTCCTTGGATTCATCAATTTTATTATTTACTTTAGATCATATTTTAAATGTATTGTAATTATATTCTCAGTGGTGATTCTGGTGAATAAAGTTCTATTCGTTTATACGACTCCAATCGATGCAAAGGGTGAACGTTTAAAAAAATCTGATGAACTGTTATTTTAAAACTGGATCTAAGGTGCTGTCAATGATAGGACGTACTTTGAATTGGGCATGTCGAATCTAAAAAATAAAAAAGTTTATGCCATGTACATATCAATTTGGTTCCTGATATTTCAGATGTTTGCAATGCATTCTTCGTTTTTCCTGTGAATTGTGACGAAGTGGTTGTTCGAGCAGTTCAAAAGGTATTTGTGGCAGAATATAATTATTTGCACAGATAGTTCATCTCAAAATAGGCAAAAAACCCTCTCATCATACTGCATTACATTTAAAGTGAAACTTAGTTTATCAAATCGACAGCAACTTTCGTTTTTTTTTGTTGAAAAAAATAAGACACCTAGTGTGGCGTCGAGTTAATTTTGAATGTAATTACTCTAAACATTCGTTATTTGTGATCATCTAAGATTTTTGATTCGCCTCTTGGTCATCAACCTACGAGTACTTTCAGGTTACAGATAAAAACTCTGATTAGTTAGGATTACCTCGACAAAAAGAAGTTCAGCCTTTCTAAATGCGTTGCTGGTACAGTACTTGAACAACCAGCGATTCAATCTTGGAATACGGATGGAGAAATTCTGAAAAATTCCCCCGTTGAAAGAAAACAAAATTCAGGACTTTTCGAGAGGAATGCGAGGAATTTCGATTCACGGTGATTATGAAACAGTAAAATGAAGTGCGTAGATCCTTAAAATGCATTGAACCAACGTTAAGCTCCAGCTCCGTCTGTTTATCAAAACATTTCCTAAATATTTCGGGTGAAATCAGACTGGTTGCATAATATTTAAGAAAGCCCCCTTTCCGAAAAACATCTTTCAGAATAAACTTTCTGCTCAGTGTTTCGACATATTCAAATAACCAGTGAAATCTGAGGGAAAAATTATTTCTCATTCATATAAAAATGCGTTGAAGGATTTTTTTTTTTTTTCTCTGCGCCCAAGTTGCTGAGGCAGAATTTTCCAAACTTGACCAACGCAAAAATTCATCTAGGGAAATCTTCTCATTCCTCAACTGCATCACCGAATACCATAATTGGCAAAAAGTTCATTTTTCACAAGAAAATGGTCCTCTGATCTGTGACATCATCTCGGAGATCTTTCAAAGTCGTTGTAAACCTTTTGTGAACCTCAGACCATCATCCTTTTTTTTAAACATGCAAATACCGTGCTTGAATCAAATATATACGGTACTGCATATATATCAGCTCTGGTGAACGATGAGGTGCATTTCGAATATTATTTTTATACTTGAACCGGGATTGGAAAAATTGAAATTGTGACCGGGAAGTAAATCATTCTTTTATTTACTGTAAAGTTACGTCCGTTTTCATCTATTTAACTATATAGACACAGAGGAAGCCAAAGACAAACAGAACTCTCGAATAAACACTCGAACTGGAAAAATGGCTGTGAATTTTTTCTCAATTTCCAGTGAAATATCGTGAATATTTTTGAAAACCTCGCTTTTTGACAAGTTTGACATCTTGGAAGCGGGTTTACAGACCAAGGATGTTCATCACGACAAACTCAGCTAATGGCTGCGTGAATCAAGATTTTTCGGGACATCTTATAGCGTGTTTAAAATGCTCGTTTGCTTATTTTGAAAGTAATTTCTTTATGGATGCTCCTTATCATTTGAATCTCGACAATTAAACGTCGCTCAGCTCGCGGTCTACTGACGAGGCCTTGCCGAGATTGCATCCCGATACCGGGAAACATTGTTCCGCTCGGAAATTCCAGCAGAACAGCGTTACTTTTTTGAGTGCCAACAAGAAGGAAAACAGTGAATTAAAATTTTACGCTTGGAGGAAAATATTTTGCAGCGGCATTTTGAGCTATTTCGGGAGGAAAGCTTGCGTGAAGCATAAATACATCAGCTTTTTCCTAACGTCAAGAGATGCAGGGCGAATCAATTTATATTAATCATATCTCAGCGCTCTCAACAACAACGTATTATGAACGGAAAATTATTCAATTGTCTTCATTATTCTCAACTGAGATATCGCCTAAAATAAGAGCATGTTCATTGACTCCTGATTAATGGATTTGAGAAATCGGAATATTTGTCCCTCGTTTTTCTTTTGGGTATATTTATCATAATTCGCTAGAGGCAACTTCAATGTCTTGATGGATGATGAAAAATGACAGCAGCTTCGGAGCGCAAGCCACCTGGGGCTATGAATGCATAAAAACGACGATCCTTCTTAATTTTCCCAGACAAGGATGTCACAAAAATTATTTCATCTTGTGCAGCTGTTTGGTCATCAACAAATCGATTTTTACCCGCCTTGTGCTTTTATCTGCGACGATTAAATTACTGGCATCTGTTTTTAATGGATGCCAGTTTATTAGCCTTGGAATTCTGTTCGGGATTTGTTGGTATTTCCGCCGTTGGCTGTTTGGCATAATGATGTATAAATCTATTCAACTATATCAACTATATGTATGTATAATCTATTCAGCTATATTTATGCATAATCTATTCAACTATATAGACACATGTGTGATGTATTCAACTATAGACACAGAGGAAGCCAAAGACAAACAATCGGATTCTGTGAAGGTTTTTAATAAAGAGGATATTCCTTTTTTTCTAAATTTTCGTTAACTGTATGCGCATATCGTTTAACAAATTTAATTTAAACGCATTTGAATTCGGATAGAAAAAAATTCTTTCTCATCTGATTTTGTACGGAAAAAACATTTTCGTATTCCGTGTGGATTTTATTCAATTTATTGAAGGATTGAATGAATATCATTTTGCTACGTGGTATAAAGTCAAACCACGCTCTCAATAGGTCGCCTCCCTCGACAACTGCCACTCAATTGAAAAATAATAATTTCCTAATGATAAAAGCAGTGAAACCTCCTTTAAAATGCCAGTTGCCATACGCCAAAATTATTGACGACTCAAATATGTTCCTGCCAACTAATTTAGTCTTCATTGGTCCACAAACAAGATTCAAGTTTCTGCAAGAGCAGGTCTCCAATTTAAAAAAAAATACACATAAACAAAGATGACATAATTTACTTCACAGGAACTTAAGCTATAGATATGATTTACGCATCCCGGGGTTATTTTGATTGTTTTCTAGAAGGATAAAGAAATTTCCTATTGTACATAATTTTCACATTATTTTAGTTTTTCTGATGAACCACCGAACCCCTTTAAACTGCCACAATCCATGATACAAATGTTGGTTGGTCATTTAAATTGATTGTATTTCAGTAAAATTTAATTACAATGAAGACATTGCGAAGTAACTTTGCTGTAATGAAAAATATTCTATGAAGGAACTTCTTTAACAATCTGGCTATTGGGCAGGGGACCCAAAAAGATGACAGAATTGTGATCCAATAGTTGTTATAAAGAGATTCATTGTAATGAGATTCTAATGTATTTGTTATATTTAAGATAGAAGCAAATTCAGTCGCCTGTGAATTTAGATCGGATAATTGGGGTTCTATTTCCGCACATGTTCGGCGAAAACTGATTCGGAAATGTTGGCACATTTCCGAATTCCTCTTGAAGTTCATGGCGTGGAACGTAGTTTTTCACAGTTTTTAATGACGAGATGTTGTAAATACAAGTGAAAAGCAGTTTCGAGGATCGAAAACGATGTCCATATTTCACCGACTTTAATATCAGAACTTTTTTTTACGACTTCGGACGTTTTGATTATCGCGGCGTGCGGCGCAGCAGACGTGATTATATCATACGCCAGCCCGGGGATTCTGTCTTGTCAATCACATGAACACTGTTTTGCACTGCTTTTTTTTTCGATCATCTCTTCATTGCATGTTTGTACCCACTGTCTGCACGCATTGCGTCATCCATTTTTTCCTTTTCTGTTTTGCCCTTATGTATATATTTATTATCGCGGACACGTGACGCTGCCTGGCACGCGAAATTTACCAGCAGACGGGCTTTGTGGTCTCGGAGGAAGTGGTTCGGACGAAATCGTGAGCGGAAGGACTTGAGCAGGTTCCGACTGGAGTCATAATTGCTGGAGTCGTAATTGCTCAACTTTTGCAGCAGACGAGGAGAAAACTGAGGGGCTGATTGAAGAAACGAGGCTTTGGAAAAAAAAAGCGAGGAATTGACGGGTTTCATGATGTCACCGTACTGCACGCTGGTGAGTCCCGATTACCTTCTGTATTCGCAGGATTGTACTGTACTGTCGTTTTCCCCGAAAAAGTGTGCTTTAAAAAAAACTAGATCATGTGCGATATTTGCAAGTTGACTGCATGATTGATTCGGGTTACACACGAGAATTTTTTCGTGTAGAAATTGAGGCGAAACCTAATGAAACAGCTACCCTGGATATAATTTTCAATACAATAGCACAAGGTTTTTTTTTTTTTGCTCCAGCATTACAAGTGTTTGTGCTGTAATCAACAGACTGTCGTATGAAAGAAATTCATTCTGAAGAAATGGAATTAATTTAATTTTCGCCTTATATTTGGAGCGAAACATGTTCTGAATATTTTGGGATGAAAGGGAAAAATGCGGAGAAAAGGTTGGACCTATTATTAGCACCCATGGATCCAATGCATTAATATTTTATTTATTATGGTGCCGGGAGATTAATTTTTCTCGATAACTCCCTTCCAGAAAATCTGGTTGAACATCGCCGGAAGGTCTCTCAAAAAAATTTGAAATTTTTGCAGGTTAAAATTTTCTCCGCGTTTTTTTCTTTCACTTGCAAAGAATGCTGCAATTTTGGTTAATTTTAGGGTATAATGCGCAAACCTCGTAGACCAATAAATGCAAAAATTCCCCGTTGAATCGAAAAGAATCAATCTTTGTGTGAGGATTCGTTGGCCTGCAAGTAAAAATATCTCTTATGAATCATGACCAATGTTGAAAGTTATTGCGTCAATATTTTCTGCGGAATTTGGGGCAGATTCTGAATCAAAATGCTGTTGTTAAGACTAACCATCGCAAACGACCTTCTATTGGATCCACAACGATGATACAGTATTATCAAGTGTGAATCAGAATCAGCGCGTCATAAAACATGACGTTGAATGTCTTTTATATCACCGATATTCCAATCCCGAAAAGCTCAATGCGACCACAGGTTATGGAACAGCAGGAAATCCGGAACGTTTAGTGAAGCCTTCATATAATTTTTTTCAATCAAAGTTATTACTCATTATTTAAATTTTTCGTGCACGCTTTCACTCCAGCCCACAGGCATTTGCTTCCGTACATTAGAAGTTTAGAACCCATTTTTTGATGATAATACCGTAGTTCTCTTATCTGCTGCTTGTCTGATTTTTCTGGTCTCGGTAATTTTAAATTGACATTTTTTTTCAGTTGAAGGCAATTTTTCTTTTTCAGATTCAACTCATTTGCGTTGAAAATGGCTTCATCATTCAAAATTTCCTAGATGTTAAATATGTCAGCCAATTTATTTCGCTTTTTGAAATGAACTGCGTAAAGTCGGGTTGTTGATCGAACACCAAACTCTGAGAAGTGTTGAAAATTTTGCACAGAAAGTCGTCCAAATTTCCCGTTTATTGCTACTAAAAATATTTGATGCAAAATTTTCTGAAGTTTTATTTTTTCAGTTCTAAGTAAATTGAAAATCGAAATGAAAGAACTTTGTGATTTCCTTCCTCACTGCTTATCGAACGTCTGTCCCTTATTTTAGATTGTTTCTTTCTCTCTATAGTTCACTAACTCCTCCTCAGCCAAGTACAAGCTTAGTTCAAATACTTGTAAGTCTTGTGCCTTTTTTATAATGGATGGAGATCCGTTTTTACACAGAAATATATAAATTCCTCGAATACTGTAGAAATGTAACTAAGGTTACATTAGATGGAGGCAACAAAGTTTCACCTGCCATACCTCCTCTTTGAGTTTGCAACATGTCTAAATATTTCTACATATAAAAAAAATTGCAATGTTCTGAATGTCATTGTCCCAGATCTACCTAAATCTTGCCGATGAAAAATAAACTCTGATCACGCCGATTTATTTCAAATATGAAGCATTTGAATGCCTTCTCGAAATGGTTGTCGTCGAGCGAGAAGTTGACGACAACGGGGACGGAATCTAAAAGAAAGGTCCTGCTCTAAATTTTGTTTTGGGTGCGACAGATGGAGGTTTGAAGAATTCTTCTTCAGCAGGTTTTAGTTCACTCAAAGAATCGAATCGAATCTAAGTACTGACAACACTTTTGAATCATCCCTCGGGCAGCATCATTATTGATGTGTCTTTCGAGCCTGTCATAAATAAGTGTCCGGAAATCGCGTGGAATACCTCAAGTGCATAATTTCGTCACATCCTCCCGATGATATACAGTATAACGTACATTACGTACAGGCACATCACACATTATGCCTACGTGCATATGTGGCCAACATGATGACACGAAATGAAGCGAAGTGTTTTTTTTTCTTGTTGCGCAATTGAGCATGAAAGGGGAAAAATTTCATTTCTGGGGCGCCCACGTAGTGCGAAATGCAAGGAAAAAATGCTGTAATCGCGTGGGAAATGCGCTTTGGGTTTTCCCGCAGTTTTCGGTACCTTGCGCAAGTTGTTAATTCGACACTCCGCGAGAGCCTGGGAATAAAGTGGATGTCGTTTTACGAAAACGTAGTTTTTCTATCGGCGTAATTTCAGTATAGACATGATTTCTGGAACCATTCAACGGGCGAGATAAAAAAAATGAGCCCACACCCACCTTTCTGACTTGAAACAAAAAAATCGTAGAAAACGTTCAGGGGATTTTCGCAATTTCCTTCGCCTCCATTTCTGTAACACGTGGACTCCAAATTAATTTAATGATGCAATGGATATTTTTGTAGCCCCTCCATGCTTTGCGTAGAGTATTTATGCATTGTACGAAGCAGTCGACTTCATGCAATGCATAAAATGGAGCTGTTCAATTATGATGCAGTATCCTTTTTTCGTAAAATAATTTTTTTTGCCTTCATCAGGAATGTTTCCGAAGCATGTTATTGTTTACAGTAAATTTCATCCAAAATATAATCTGAATCTTACATCTAAGCTGTATCATCTAATCTGAATTTCATCTATTTCATGTTGATGTGCTGTTGCATGTTCGGACATTTTCTGAAAAATCTAAAATAAATCTGTATACCAAGATCATCATCTACAATATAGGAGATAGAGCGAAATTTCTGAAACTGCTATTACAATCATGAGATGGGTATATTCTCACGAAAAATCAAAATCTCGTGCAACAGTTGAAATTTAATCAGATAATACATTCTTTTCTTTGACGCACAATATTTTTGACACCTTTCTTTAACGTCTACTTTCCTTTTAACTTAGTTTTATTTTTACATATACAGGTGGCAAAGAAAAGGTCAAAACTGTTTTTATATTTCATGAACCACGAAAGTAAAAATATGACTTGATGCTCAAATGGAAGATAAATTCCACTATTATTAAATGGTTTCATCGTAAACTTATATTTATTATAGCACCGCTTCTATGGCCATTGAAAAACGCGTCTTTTAAAATTGTCCACAAATTTAGAGAACATTACATTCAAGCAATCCTAACCCAAAAACTGTGTAGGATGCAGAGCTAAGCTGGTTTCAAATAAATGCCAACTTCTCGCATCTGGATGTTAATTGTATGAATTTATTTTTATAAACGACGTTGTCACTGCTGTTTAAAATATGTGCACAAACAATGAAAATTTGCTGATTATTTTTATGCACAGTTTTCCCATGATAGAAGCAAGATGAAAACTGCTTCGGATCATTTTGGAAAGGAATAGGCATAGTTTGAAAAGAATTTCGAATCGGAATTATACATTGTATTATAGAACAAGATTACTGCGTCCATATTGCATAATTTTGTTTTGCGTTCAAAATGTGATATGAAGAGTTCTAATTTTCGTACGAAGAAAAAATCTGTTGTACTTCATAGTACAATAGTACATACGATAAAGTCGCGATAAAATGCATTCGTCTCTAGTATCTGCGCGAAACCGGAAATTTCAGCGGCTTCGGAAATTATTTTGCATATATAAACGAAATATTTTTTATTTCAAATTTTCGTGTTCGGGAGCCACGCATTGCTTTCAGTTTGAGAATTTTTCGTCGATTTTTTGACAGCGATTTGTTCGAGAGCGGAAACGTAACGCTCTCTTGACGGCGGCAGTAAACGAATAAAATACCACTTGGCCGAAAACGTCGCGAAGAAAGTCCAGTTGTCCGGAGCGTGTAAAGTTTCGCCGCCATTTTCCCGTCGGAAGAAATGCGCGTCAGTACCTTGAGCATCGTTTACCCGTGGCAAATAAATGTAAGAAATACCGAAACAGCCGAGCGAACAACTTTCTCTGACCACCAACGACTCGAAATTAACCCGAATATCCGCGAAAAAGAGGCGAACATCCCGAGGTCATGAAAGACCCGTATTCGACACGCTGGAAATCATACTTCGTCAGAAAAAGCACACTCTTTTTTGTTACCCTCGAGCAACATAACTATTTACTTATTCTTTTTGCTGTTCAATTTTCAGTTTTCTTACCTAGCTTTCTATGCGACACCACGTTACAACAAGCAACTTTCTCTGGATGACAAGAAAACTTTTTAATGAACCGAGAGCCTCATCCTCACTGACAAATGATCTATCTCGAGCTTCCGAGAAGATATTTCTGGATTTATTGATTCATATAACAAAAGCCATTTTAATTGTT
>CAJPEX010002813.1:12297-34902 GCA_905338405.1 Notodromas monacha
TGGGAGCTTGTAAATTTTGCTCACGGACTGCAAGTGAGACGCGGTGGAATTTACTTTTGTTCGGAATCAGCGAAGTTTTATTTTTTGCTGGAACAGATGCAAGTTTTTGTTCTTTCACGTAGTACCATTCGACCGTTTTACCGATCGGAAGAAAGCGAGCCCGGCGTTTTCGAATCCGGACCAGAATTACAAGAATTTCGATGCCGCTCGTGATTGCTGTCACGGTTGAGAGCCAAATGCTTCTTGGTCCATAAGTATACAACACGTGGACTTTTTGATTCCTTGAATTGAGAATCGCACGGAGAGAGAGAGAAAAAAAAATAATACCTGCAGCGTATAGAAAGCGATGAAGCAACTCGCTGAAAATGTTCCCATAAATCGCAGTCTCACGATTGCAATTTTCAGCTTCGGGCAATTGCACCTGTGCTCAGAGCTGAGATAGTAAAAAAGCCGACCATTCACTGTGACTTTTCCTTGACAAGCCAAAAACCGTCTTCGTGCCGAAATTCGCAAAAAACTCTCGCAGTCTATATATCATAAATCTTTTATTCTTAAACGTTTCAAACTTCACGGAAAAATCTCCACTCAACGTGACTGAAATTTGATTCTGTCTCGCTCTCTCCATTTGCTGACGTGAAATCAAAGAATTAAAGCTTATGAATACCCCAGAATCATTCAGCATAACTAAATTGAAATTGGAAAAGTTGTCATTTCGCCGAGGAACAATTCGAGGTGCGACAAGTGAATATTATATGTCGATGAGAAGCGACTTTTTCTTAGTGAAAGGAAAATTTTGTCCTCGTTTATTTCCCGTGATCATAGTCTTTGAGATTCTTGCTCGTCATTCTCATTCCTAGCCCACCTATTCAATTTCTAGTTCTGATTATCACATACCAAAGCGTGTCAATAAGTCTTCTGCAGGCCTGTCAAAGCCTCAGTCTTTTAATGCAATAACAGAAGAATATTCCTCATCATCTTCAACGATGATTTTACTTGACCGAACTTTTTTTAAATATTAGGTTCATCTAAGCGTACATTCTAGAATTCTTGTCTTCCGCAGATGATCTTTGCCATTCAACGGAATCAATAAAATTTTCATAGGTAATATCGTTCATTTCTACAGTACAAATATGCATGCAAAATTTTAATCTGAAAGGAAATTTTCGAATTATTCGCTTCCGTTGATGAACTTTGCCATTTACAGTATACCATGCTATCCATTGCAATCATTTAATTTCGCACAGGCAATATAGTTTATTTCTGCACTACCATTTATTTATGCGAAATTATAATACTGATTGAGATGCAATAAACATTAATCCTTTAAATTGTGATCCAACTTGTATTTATTGAATATAGTGCCATGGTGCCATTCGAAATAATTTTAAAGGAGGATCTTAATCATTAAATCAATTCAGAAAAGTAAAATGCCGTCTGAAATCAATTGAAGTCATAAAAAATTACTATCTGCCATGGCAGATTATAAAGATTCATTTGATTTCTTGGAAAAAGTTCCTCCCCTTTGTATTTTTTTCGTGGCCATTTTTTGTGTGTTTTCTAAGGAGAATGTAATGAAAAATACAGTTTCACTTCGAAGTTTGTGAATCATCTTTGAAAAATGAAGAACCTTGGTATACATTTATTCGCTCGTTTAGATGCAAAACATTAGTTGTGTCAATTTTATGCAACTTTTCTTCTTAAACGTTTCAAACTTCAAAATAATAAAGCCTCAATGATTAGGACCATCATGATTCAGTTTAGCGTGCATTATTCTTGATTTCAATAATCAATTTCGACACTAATTGTATAATTGATCTTCTTGCATAGAAAGTTTGGCACCAGAACTCCTCCAAGAATCTATCATGAACTGAAGTTTACAGAACTTTTAGATTAAATTTTTGTGAATTTTTTTGTCATGTACCATGTTGACCCTTACTTTCACGAACGTCCACATGAAACTCGTGTTCGCTAGAGGAACAAAGAGGTCTATATTATTATACGGGAAATTAAAATTAACCCTACATAAGCCCTGAATAATGCTGCATTTAATGATACAGTCATCAGTTCAAATAATCGAGGTTGCTCTATATAATTATAGTCTTTGTCGAGCTGATTGATCCTAACAAATTCAATTGGAAGATATGGAACTCATGGTACGATTCGGCAGATTTACGGTTCGGATCTATACCGAAAAATTATAGGTGCACTCCTTCTACAAAGAAACTTAAGGGACCAGAAAAAAAAAGTCGCTGCAGAGAGAATTTCGCTGAAGAGAACCCCTAAAATTAACATTCAGAGTGAACCCTACTAATATTTACCTTTTTGAATCTATACCAAAAAATTACTGGTCGACTCTCTCCACAACAACGCTCAAGGGACCAGAAAGAATTCGTTGCGGAGGGAATGTCGTTGTAGAGAACCTCTATGATTAACATCCAAAGAGATCAACATCCACCAAACAAATTCGTTACACAGCGAAAATCATTGTAGACTAGATCGTGGTATAGAGAGAGAGTCCACGTGTATAATAAAGTTATTGCTTTTACACGGATAATTCTCGCGGAAATTGGTTAATCTCATCGCTAGCAAAAAAACGATGCACAGTAGTGTATACGTGCACGGAGTACTTTTGCTGGAGGGGATCGGAGATTGGTTAAAGTGGACCGCATTTCCTTGTTTCTCTGGCCCGCGGTGAAAAAGTGAATTAACGATCCCCGCGAGTTGCTCGGGAAGAAAACGCTGGAAGGAAACCGCGAACATTTCGAATTCCGGCGTAATCAGCGGGATAATCCTCTCGCCGGAGGCAATAAAACGCAAATCCGAGCCGCGTGATCCCATCACCTTCGCCTACGAGTTCACAGCCGTGCTGACCTCGGCGCGCCCGAGTGAGGGTGAAATAAAAAGCCGACTTTCTTGGGGCCGGTGTAGCGGGTGACTCCGGTTCCCCTGGCTTCTTTGATGCATGGATTTGCCAAAAAGAAAAAAACTGAAACTAGGAACTCTCTGATTGTATTTTCCTAAGCCGAAATACAGTACAAACAAAAATAAAGCAAACAACTGCCAGCTATTTAAATACAGTACTTTAATGAGCTACTTGTTATTACTCAGTACATATAGGTCTGTATTTACTCGGAAATAAGCTGTCATGCACAAGTATTACAGGCTAATTAGAAACGCAGTTTGTTTCTTTTTGTACCTGGAAAGCGTGGAAATATTCTCCTCTGAATGCTTGAAGCACTGAAATTGTAAAAAATTGGAATACATTTTTGAATTTGATCATGCTTCAGATACCAGCGTAATTGTTTTCAAACAATGGTACAATGTACTGTACA
The DNA here is from genome assembly GCA_905338405.1 of Notodromas monacha. Taxonomy (NCBI): domain Eukaryota; kingdom Metazoa; phylum Arthropoda; class Ostracoda; order Podocopida; family Cyprididae; genus Notodromas; species Notodromas monacha. The sequence continues at coordinate 15,630 of CAJPEX010002813.1, forward strand.
ATCCCTCTTCAGAAACATTCTTAATTAATTGTATCAGAACGTACCAATCGTTTCTCCATATAGGAAACTTTTAATCTATAAAAGTTATGGGTAATGAACATTTTTCATGAAATATTCATCGCACTTATTGAAATTGATTTTTACACATAGAGCCTACAAATTTAAAATTGCTGTACGTATTTATTAAAGAAAGACAATTTTAAAATACTGTATTTTCGGCTAAAAGTGTGGGGCTGTACTTTACTTGACCTGTACTGTACGTACAGTATTTCCACCCTTTCCTTCCAAATGATGTACAACTTGTCCCCACACTTTAACTATACCTCATTTGTAGGATTAAAAAAAAGGATTTGCATAATTTAGAGCATGATTTATGCATTGCAATTGTAAGCTTTATTTTAATAAAGTGACGATATCCGGTGAAAAAAGTAAGGATCCTTTTCTTTTGGGAGCACATGCAAATTATTTTAGTCTATTTCCTGATTAAGCAAAGGGAGGCGCGTGGTTTTCGATTATGCAACCCGGGAAGTTTTTGTTAAATAATTATTCAAGCATACCTAAGTGACCAGACATCGTAATCTAGAATAGCTTCCGGAAAACGGTTGAACGAAGTGAAGCCCTTTACATTCTCGGCTTCGGTTCTTTGGAAAGTTGGGCACAGAGGACATGCAAATCCTCGATCATGGGCAAAGAATGATGAAACAAGCATTCCAGCATCGCTTCCCGGAGGAGACGAAGACTCACTTCCTGTACCTGCTGGTGGTTATGCAATAATTGACTCATTCAGTCGTATATGAGGGGAACTGACTGCTGCATAATTGCTGAATCATCCCAACCCTATTGAAATTCGGGATTGACAAGAATATAACCGGTTCTAAAGCAATCATATCACCAGAACATATAGTTCGACATCGTGAAACGAAAATTAAATTTGAACCACAACATTCGGTAGCCTTATTAACGGATTCAGTTCATAACAAACTACTTTCAGCTTGGAGATAAAATTTTGAAAATATAACCGAGCTTTTCCATCGATGAATCTACATCTTCAATGATTTAAGAATAGTTGTGAAGGTTCATAAGTAGCAATTTGAAGTTTAAAAAAAGACGGTTGTCGAACGCTTTGATTCTTAGCTCAGACGAGATGATATTAGAAGTGTATTCCAGTTTATGAGACTGTCAAATGACGAAAAAATAAACCAAATGCCGCCTGATTTTTTTACGGACGAAAAAAATTCCAGGAAATAAGCAAAAAATTCGAAATCCAAATAGATAAATAATTTGTAAATTCCATCGCGACGCATTTTTCGTTTGTTTCATAAATTCTCTAAAAATAAATTCTTCAAACTTCATGTTGAATGTGTTATTCGAAGTAAGATATGCGCCCAAATACAGTATATGTGCTGAAAACAATGTCACCTCGATCCGGTATGACGCGCAACTCAATTTTGTATCATAATTTTGAACGAAAAAATAATAATAATTTGGTGTGGTACTCGAGTGAATACAGTAGAGTACAATATCCGGCTATTCTTGCCACACTGGCAGTCTGAATAGGATCCAGACTCGTCAGCAGCAACAGCAAGCAAGCAATAAGCAGACTTGCAAGCACCTGAGAGACCCAACAGCAACCAGAATCACCCGGGCCGCCATCAGCAAGCTCCTTTCGCTCAAGAAAAGGCGGATTGGAAAGGTGCGGTCCCGATGAGTGCGGGGGTCGTGTGTCTCATCATCCCCTGCCCTGCGGGTGAAATGCCTCCTCCCCTCGTCGTCGTTGTCGTTTTCCCCGCTATATATTGCGTTACCATATTCGTCTCGAGGCCCATAGCGCAGGTCCGTCACCTGTCACGGATGTTCAGTACTTTTCTTCATTACAACTGCGGAATCGTGTCGCCACCGCCACCGCCGCCGCTTGCGAAGAAGAAAGTCTCGATGTGGGCTGAGATACGAGCTTTATCTTCATTTCTATACATATATTTTTTGTCCCGACCGCCACCGACAGTCTGAGGGTGGCAGAGCTCGTCATCGACGTCACGTTACAAATCAGAGCCTCGATTATAACTAACCCCAAAAGCTGTAATTCCGAGTGAGGGAACTGTTAGCTGCTAGCTGCAATTTTTAGTAATTTAGCTGTAATTTTTAGTTAGCTGTAATTCCGAGTGAGGGAACTGGGCAGCCTGTACTGGTAATTTCTTGATTTTAACATAAACCACTTCACCCGGGCTCTGTATGCACAATTATTCGCTTATTGCCCAACATGCCTTTATTATTTGTATAAGTGTAAATATCCATGTAGCTTAAATGAAAATTTAAAATAAACCTCTCTTAAGATACGTGTATAATTCATTCAATCAATAAAGTCGTTTCTGCCAGAGAAACTTTCTAATCTATAAAAAATTCCTGCTTTAAACTTGATTTCCAGAAATTATTAATTTTCCGAAAATAAACCAAATGTAATGCCCAAATAGCTCAACAATTCCAAATTATTCACCCAAGAAAGAAATGTGAAGTTTTTTCCGACAGTTTCCTTTAAACGTGTGCTGGGGCTATGAATCCAATGACCTATACTGTATTTCCATATTTTGCTTCTAAATTGTGAACGTTCCACCGCTTCACCTTATTGAGGGGATTAAAAAAATTGCATCCTTCTAGTGCATGAATTATATATTCTTGATTGAATTTATGCATGGATCTTTGGACATTTTTTCATTTTGGATTGATAGATGGGCCTGGGCCACACCCACATTTTCAACAGCAGCTTCAAATTGAAATACTGTACAATATATACTCCAGTACCATGTGCCATCAAAGAAGACACGCAACTCAATTTTTTTGACACAGAATTTGACAAAAAAACATTTCCTTGCATATGACATACACGCAAGTTTTTTGCTGGCTCGAAATCTTTTTTCTCTTTGAATAATCTGTTTCAACGAAATGATCATGTAAATAATGATAAAATCTTGAAAATTTTTTTTGAGGATAAGTACCAAACATAATTTTGCAGCCATTATTATTTTTCATACGAATACTGTAGTCCCTTACAATTGGCAAGAAAGTGTTCATCATTTTCTTTTTTCTTCAAAAAAATTTATATTCGCATAATACCACGCGCACACCACTTTTTTGCATTAATTTTGCAGAAGACATTTTCGCGCGACACATACGGTATTGAGTGGAGGAGTATGATATCTCATCATTTGCCACTTGAATATATGAGGAACTTTGAGGAAGTGTGGTTTGCCATCCGTACTTGCATGGTTCGTAAATTTTTAGGTAGTTTATAACCTTCGAATATTTGAAATTATGGAAAAACTTCATCGATCAGTAATTATTTCACGGACACGACAGCCCCGTTGTAACGAAGGAACTTCCGATTTTGGCAACTATTGTTATATTCATACATCTGAATCAATGGGAAATAAACGTATTGATCGGGGCTGCAATTCACGAAAACCCTCAACACTTCTTATTCTAAGACTTATTATTGATCTCTCGGGGCGGACATGAAAGATTTAAACTCTCAAGTGTGGGTGCCCAAAGAATTTCAGTTCAATATCCTGAAATTCGTATCCCACATTTTCTAGTTGATTTCGAAAATTTGCAAAAAATATCTCTGAGAGATCCATCAATATTGTTCAAAATTTAAATGTTCTTGGTAATCCTGGACTATTTCTTCAGCGTTGTTGGCTGCAAACAGTTTTTATTTATTCATTCAGTTTCTTTTATGCTCGACTAAAAAATGCCACCGAATTAAAAGGAATAAAAATTATTTAAACTAACAAATCAACTGCACTTGAGGATTATCACAATAATTATTTTCCCTCCCGTCAAGACGGATGCGATTTTTTTCGGAATATGAACATAATTCAGGTGGTACAGTATATCAACTCCAAAATCCCTGCTGCGGTGCTTTTTCTTTAAATGCTAGGCTCTTGATATTTAATTCGACATGCCAGCGAGTCTAATGAGAAAATCATGAGGATTAATTTAAATCGACTTCGATTTTCCCTTTAAAAAATCGAAATCCACTAATCGTTGCAGAAGAATAGCCCAATACAGTACTACTGAGGCTTTTTTGAGAAACGGGAATGAAACAGCCGCGTGGTGGAAAATCGATAAAGTTCGGGTATAACTTCTTGCTTAAATGTTTTGATCGTCAATTTCCGTGTGACTTCGCGAATCAAGGCGTGATGCAGTCGTAAAGTTCTTTATTCGCGCTCGAATCAAGCTCATAGTGAACAAATCGGTAACTTTCGAAGAAGGCAAAGATGATCGAGAGAGGCAGAAAACAAAGAAAAGAAGGAAGAACACGTAATTATATTGAAGGCAGTTTTTTTTTCTTCAAAAAAACAGTCGAAAAGGACAACACATTCTTCGGACGTGTTTTTATTTCCTCATTTCGATTCGGGGTGAAAACAGGCCCCTCATCGTCGTCACAACTTTTACGTGCACCTACGCGGACCTTCTGCCCGGGAAAACTCAATATGTAGGTGCAGAATGAAAGTGAACCTCAACGAGTCGGCAGACCGATAGCGACACTTGTCCAAGTGTTGCCCAATACCCGACTTTTGGCCCCAAACTCGATCCATTTTGAATTTCTGAGTAACCGAACCACCGGAAATGTTAGCGAACCCTTTTTCTTCGTCATCGACCGGAAACGATGGGCGCTTTGGGGCTTGTGGCTTTAAAAAAAGAATCATGCTGTCGTTGCTTGAATATGGATGATGAGGTTTCGTGAAATATTTTCTGCATGTAATACAAATACACTATTCAAGAGGTGCTTGATCTACATACGAAGTAAAAATAAAACACCGGAACTTTACTTGAAAATCTCTCTAGTTTCGGTTCTACACACTTTCCTCCATTGTGTCTAAAATTTTTGCTCCACACATTTCCCAATAAGTTGAATTTAAGACTATGTCAATTCCTCAGATTCCGATTTTTTTTCCTTGAAATACTCTTACTTGAAATTATCGTTTCTGAACTTTCGATCTACCTGAACAAAAAATACGAATCAGGGAAATCACGAAAGAAGAATCGATTTAACTTTATGGAACGCTGAGGTTTTTTTTTAGTCAAGCTCATAAATTTTTAAATGAAAGGGTGCGTACAATTTAAAAAAAATTTGCATGATTGTTCCAATCCGATGCATAATATTTTCTCAACTTACTCAATCTCTCTAAATTTACCGATTCAAGTCTTATGTTGTAGATCTACATTCAAAGCTATTAATTTTTATGCGGGCCACTCAGCGGAAGCAGAAGAAGAATCTCCTTGCTTCTCGATTAGTTTAAAGTAATCAAGAACGAGATTAGAGCCTCATTTTCAGAAAATTAGATGACTTTGAATTCGGACATGGCGTAGCAAACGCGTTTCAAATTTGCCATGACTGAAGAAAACGTCCCATGCTCGCGAGAATTATCTTGCATCATTATGTTGAAATCAGTCTCTCTATGAATCTATCTTAAATTATAACTAAGGAAGCGTGTGAACGCGAGTCGTCTTGGAGCTTCATCAATCAAAACTCGGATTCGAATCCGCAGAGGAAAACTTTTTAAATGGTTCACTCTCTTCATATATAGTTACGATTCCAGGTGACTGAAGAGTCGGTTCTCGCGCAATTCAAAAATCTCGACGAGGTTTTTTTCGAAAGTTGTCTGGTCTTCCTGTCTGTCACGAGTCCAAGTCCGTTTCTGAATAATTCAACTTTTTCCTGCGCAAGAATAAGAATCCCCGGAAAGAAATGACAAGTCTCCACAGCGAGTTTTCTAGTATATACAGTATATAACCAGTCGGAGGCGATGATTAATTACCCAGTGGGTGGAAAAGAAACGAGTCGATTAGAAAACAGTCTTTGGTGGGCTTCCTGCTGCTAAAACGTCTCGACTGTCGGTCCGCGTTAATGACTCGGCTAATGATGGGAATTACTTGCCACTGTTTTCCCCTAAATAAGCCGAGAGCGTTTGTGCCTCGTCACGCCCGCACCATTTGTTTTGCTCGTCAAAAATTCGTCGCGAACGAGAATGAAAGCGGTTTTTTTGCGAAAATTGACCAAGTTTGCAGCCTTAAATTTAGACGTCAGCGTGATTGCTATAAGATGTCTGTTTTTTTTTTTTTGTGCGCAAAAGACTCCTCGGTCAGATCGGGGATTCCCCACCAAGCAGACGGATCTTCTTTCAAATTAAATACGAACTCCTTTGTCCTTTTAATAAATCGAATTGGATTCAAGATTAAATCTGCATCGAGGACCAAGAAAACGTACATGTGATTTTTGAAAAAATAATATACTTTGGATCAGCAGAAAAAATCCATATACAAGCCCATAGAATTAGCTCGTCAAAGATGGCTAATTTAATATATAAATAAACTGGAAAGCTTGCCATTGTTATTTGATAGGAAGAACACGAGTATCCCAAAAAAATCTCACACACGCATGTCAACTGAATGGTTTTCAAATCATTGGTAAGTTTATCTGTAGTATTTGAGTTATTCTGAAGATGAATACAATATTATCTATATGTGAATCGTACAACATTTTTGTAGTCCACGCTCTGGAACTTTGTCTGTGAATTCAATCGAAAAAAATTGAATACATTTAAGAGAATGAGAAAAATATTTCATGAATTCTTTTTTTGCAATTGGTAATTCCACCAGCAAGTTTTGAATAATTTCATCAATACTTGCTGCATATGTTTATTATTGCTGTTTTGAAGGCTACTTTTCAAATATGCTAGTTTTTTTTCTCACACTCGCGTCTACAGATCCAAATGTTCTAAAATTAATATAAAAATGTTGAGCACACTTCACGAGGTGAAGCAGTTAGTTTTCAGAATTAATTAATTGGTTTCTGATGTTTGTGATCGACAAATTTTCCACTTTATTTCATTCCGGCTGCTCCGGCAATTTCAAAAATGATTTCTATGTTTTTCCAAGATTTTCTCAAGCGCTACAAATTCCGTCTCTTTTGAATCAGAAGAGTGATCTAGGATAGGTCATTAGATCATTTATTTATTTTTTGGAAATATCAATGCTGGATTCCACATCATTGAAAATTCTTCATTTGTTGGATCATAAAAATGACGCTGTCCTGCATTTCCTTTGAGTTACGTTCGAAAAAACGAGATGCATTGCGAAATATTGGTATCCCCATATATACTGTAGTTAAAGACAATAAAATGTTGTCCGACATCAGATTCGACGGATCGGTGCAGGAAGAGTCAGTGATAGTTACCTGGAAGATGGAACCTGATGCAGGCTCTTCAAATACAGTATACACTTTTATTTTTTCTCGGACAAGGTGCTTCGTATGGATTTCACAACGCGTCGTTCATAAAACCTATCTCGAGCATCTTCCTCTTTTTGCATTGTCCATCAACTTCGTACAGTATTTCCGTTCTCATGAACTCGGAAGCTTCTTCCTGGAATATCCCCGTCAAAAGTTCTTCACCTTTTCCGCCCCGAACATCTATCAGAGGCGCGCATCGGAATCTCCGAGAAGCATCGAAGTTTGAACAAGAGAAAGCCCCAGAACACCTAACTTTTACTGTTATTTCCTGGTTGAAAGGGGGATTTGTGTGTTTTTTGTGTGTGTATACAATCCCGCCACATGTTTTTTTTTTTTTTAATGGGCACGAGTAAAGTTAGACGTGAAACGGTCGATCGGGATCGAAACTTTTTTTTTCGTTCCCAGACCCAGGGGCAAGCCGGAAGGATTACCCGGAAATTATCCAAGGGTTTACTTTCACAATCGGAAAATGCGCCCTCGCGGTCAAAATTGGTTTTGTTTTGATTTTATTTATTGTTGAGAAAAGGAAAAGAACCGCGAGACGGGCTGGTGATTTAGGTGTGGGTGACTATACGGCTGTTTTTCAACTTTCATTACCATATTTTCGCGATGACGGGTTTTCTCCTCATCAATATTGTTTGCGTGTTCCTTGCAAGGATTTATGATAACTAACAGCGATTCTAGATGTCTGATTGCGCGTATCGACATACAGTCGGCGTTAATTTGCAATTTCCCCCACCCCCTCCCCATCGCAAAAGCTTCTGAGCTCCCCGGATTCTTGCAACAACAAAAAAGAGCTTTTGCATCGTTAATTTTGGTATTCCGTAGTACTGTAGATGCAAGAAATGGGAATAATCAATGCACTTCAAAATTGTTCTGGGTCGTTTCGGTTCTACGAAGTACAGCACGGTATCATTTCAAAATAAGATAAAAATTGAAAAGTTTGCCGAAAGCTTCGTTGAATGTTCTTTTTTTATCACGAGCATCATGCCAATATGCGGAATTTAGATGTTCCAAACAAATTACAGTATAGTAGTAAAAAAAATCTGTTTCCTTTGCGAGATTTTGGTTTGATTGCAAAATAATGCTGCGAGAAAGCTGAAAACAATAGAAAACAGCCTCTTAATTAAATTCGATTCTTTGAATTTAATAATCATCCCCTCAATATTGTGGTTACTATAAAATTTTTTTGAAATCGAAAAGAAAAGAAAAGAGCACGAAACCGATAAATACAGGTTAGGTTCATTCAGTCCAGCTGCACCAAACATTAGTCAACTGCAGTATTATAATTTATTTCGGGCTGAAAATGGGGCTATATAATTTATAACTTTATGTGGGGAAAATATTTAATGCTGCGTCAGGGTATGATTACTGTACGGCAGTGCACGCTTACGGTAATATACAAGCGACATCTGTCCAACATTTAAAGAAAGAAGAGCTGAGTATTTACGTAAAAATAAGAAAGAAGGAGCGCATCAAAAGTTTTCCGGAAATTTTTAAGGCGCTGGATATTAATATGGTCGGCTCATATGGAATGAAAAATCAGTCGAAAAGTTGCTGATGCTTATTGTTTTTGTTTGATACCTTTCAGCTGATAGCAGCGGCATGCTTGTTATGGATACCAGCGTCAATGGCTGAAGAAGCACCGAAAAGCAGACCGAGTCGAGACATCAAATGGGACACCGGAGCGTGGCGTCCGATCGATGCACCATGCGCCACATGTCACGAGAAGTCCTCGGAAAAGGCAGCAGTAGTGAGCAACGCATCGCCGCGCCCGGGCCGACAGGTGTCGCCCTCTGCAGCACCGCCAGCACCAGCGTCGATTCAGGTACAGGTGACGCCATCGTCGGTACCGAAACCCAGCCGTCCGCAGCAGCCACAGCAGCAATCCAACAACGTCCGAATTCCATTGAAGCCGACCACGTTGTTGTTTCAAGTCGGGCCTCAGGTCAGAACTGGTCATCGATCAGACGATTTGAATCGGTCTCCAGCAGCAAGTTTGATCCCACGCGTTCCAGTCAGAGTTTTTGATGGATAAAAGCCGGTTTTAGGTTTATTCAAAATTAGGAAACCTGTTAAATCTCTGACTTCTGCATCTGAATGGCACTTTGAAAAATATTACAGCATGCAGTCAACCCTGTTTAATAAGTTAAACTTCAAGGAACCAGCAAAATATTCGGAATTGGGGAAACAAGCATTTTAGTAGGTGGTGGAAGGAAAAATAATTGTAAGAAATTGTGAAGTCAAATTTCACAGGGGTCAGGAAAAAAAATCAAGTTGCGGATGTTTTTATTTAGGAAACAAGCATTTTTGTGTAGTGAAGATAGAAAAATTGCAGGAAACTGTAAATGGTAATATTCTTGGCCTTAAATTGAGCCTTAAATTAGATGGCAAGATGATGCTGAACTTGGAGGCTGTGGTTCATTCGCCCAATCAGTCTTCAAATTTCTTTCTAAACACATCAATTTACAGTTCTTTATTGCTTATCTCTTTTCTGTGTCAAGAAAATAATAAACTAAAATCCTCCGTAAATGTGAGATACAAAGATTTGAGCGGAAAAGCCTTCGAGTTATTGGAGAAGTTTTTGATGCATTTTTCCAAGGGATTTCAGAGAAAAACTTTAAAAAATCGACATAGGGAAGTACAGTGCAGTATTTGCCTTATGGAGGTTCGGGTTATGGTGTTCAACTGCATCATATCCGCTAATTTTTTCCATCAAAACCCACGCTGTGTCATCAAAACCAATGAATATTCATAAGAATAATAACTTTTTCTCAATGATTATTTTTAATCATTTATTCATTGACTGTTTATTTATTTTTATTTTGCAGATCGTTCAGCCCGTTGAAATCGCCCCAGCCGTGGTTCCCGGCTTCTTGTTCCCTGCTGGAGAACCCCGACGAAAACCCAGCGACCATATGCACCCACCACCACACCGGGTGCCGGTTGGAAGCCCCATCTCCCAATCGTTCTTCCCATCCAGTGGTCGTAACCCCAATAATAATAATAACAACCGCCCTCCACCACCATCGCCACAGACGAAACCCGGCACCACCGTGCTCCTCCTGCCCACCCACCGCAACCCATCCCAACCCGCAGCACCAGCACCCGCCGCCGACAAGGTCATCATCGAAGTGAACAAAAGCCCCGAGAAACCCGAGTCCGAAATCACAGTTGGCAAAAGCGTGTCTGGCAGTGGCAAACCCCGGGTGCAACTCATCTACATTCCAGCTGCGACTCTCCGGGGTCGCAAGGACCCCCTGGAGAACATCAAGGGACCCGTGACTGACAAGCTGCTCGCGGAATTGAATCTACCTGGAGCCAAGATCGTCAGCGTGGTGAAAACTGATCCCGCAGAGACTCAGCAACACAATCGTCAAGCCCCGGGTTTGAAGCAACTCAGTCCCTTCAGTGTCAACGGGAAACTCAACCTGGACTTTGTGAGATCCTTCTTGCCCTCGGGGGCAGAACTCGTCAGCATCCGTGGACTCAATGGCCAGCTGGATGTCGACGGATCTTTCGAGAAAAAGACCCCCAGCCAGAGTCCGAGTCAGAGTTTCAGTAATAGTGCCAACAGCATTGAGACTGGCTTCAACTCGCCCTTCTTCACCAACAGCCCGTTTCAGAACTTTTCCCCGAAATTCCGACAGCCATCATCGTCTTCGTCATCAAAGTCCTCCTTGCCGAGCAAACAACAAGTCTTCAGCTCTCAGAACGACAATAATAAGGCAGCATCATTTGAACATAATGTCGACCTTCCAGAGCAACACGGACCTTTGTCACTTGTCCTCAACTCCAAGGCCTTCAAGGTGGAACAAGACCTGAGTCTCATGATCCACAATCTAGACAAGAAGAACAAGATCGACATTGATGAAGTCATCAGGTCCCTGCGCAACATCAACTCTGGCAGCCTTGCCAACTTCCACAGCGACTTTGGCAAAGACGTAGACTATCCCAAGGTTTTCATCGCTCCAGCGACCCTCTCGCCACCTGCCGGCTATGCGAAAATCGACCTGAAGATACCCAAGGTTCAAGTCACTTCTGGCCCCAAAGCCCCGAATTCGAATCTTCCCAATGCCTACATTGCTTCCCGAGAACATCTGCCGCCAGATGGCTACGTGAAGATTGACCTGCCTGAAGAAGTGAACGCGAATACGATCCCAGAGACGAAGCAGTTTGTGGGTTTCAAAGACAGTCATGAGAAGACCCTGGAGTCCGGAAGTCACTTCCTGCCAAGGCCCTTTGTTCGTCCGAGTGTCGCCGACAGCATTGCTAGTTTGAATCAGTTTTGGATCCAGCCAGCCAAGTCCAACAGCCACGAGAATGATAGATTTGCCAGTAGTGGCACCACAACAACTGCTTCTCCATTGCCATCACAAACAACCACTGCGAGTCATTCAGGATTCAGATTCTGGCCGACTACAAATCAGTCTCCGTTCCCATTCCAGAGCCTGTTCCCGAGCAGCCTTCAGACCAGTGGTGGGTTCGTCGCCACAACCACGCCGACTCCGACGACAACCACAGTGTACCACCTGCCTTCGACCACAGCGAGACCATTTGTCTTTCCTACAACATACAAATCCACGTTTCCGAAGGCATTTTTCCCTCCGCCGCAACAACAGCTTGATGTGACGAAACAGCCCAACAACAATGGGGGTGTTGGACACTTGCCTGAGGCCTTCATTGGACCATCTGATATTGAGACACCTGACGGGTATGTGAAGATTCAATTGCCTGTGCCTGGGATCGAGAACCCGAGAGGGGGAAACGGGGATGGGTTCAGGAACCTGGACGAGGACGAGGAGAACACAGGTGCGTTGCCAGAGTTCTTCATCGCTCCTGCGGACCAAGAACCACCAGAGGGTTATGTGAGAATCGCTCTTCCCGTGGCTGCGACCAAGAACAATCAAATTGATGGCGACAATAATGAAGACGACAGATATGAGCCGACTTTGCCTCCAACTACGATCGAAAGTACCACCACGACAACGACTTTATCGACGTCAAGCACGCCCGTCTTTGGTCGACAGATCCCAGGGAGATTGTTTGGAAATCAATTGGGGTTATCGGGAGATGATAATAACGCCGATTTGCAGAGTGTGAATAGGCAAAGGGTTCCAGTTAGACCTAGACCTGCTTATTTGAGGCCAAGAGGCAGACCCACGCAGGAGCCAGCTGCTGTGCAGGGCACCACTGCTGCACCCAGGGCTGAAGACAGCCAGGTGATCAAGTCCAGAGAAGCAACACTGTTCCCACCTTACCAAGAGGCTGTGAAAAGGTAGGCTTGATTCTGATATGCCACATTTTGAAAATTAGGTATGTGTTACATTTGAATTTTAAATTAACCACTAGATACTATGTGAAGTGTTCATGTTCATGAAAAGTCAGTGTACCCAAATTTTCAGCCCGCCACACAAACTTGGAGTACCAAATGAACAGTAGATACCAAGCATATGCATACCAGAAATTAAATGTGCCATCATAATCTGTTTTGCACCACAGATAGAGCATACCCACAATAGTTGTGCCATAAAATTATTTACCAACCCCTCCTGCATCAAAATGTTTTTGCACCAAATATACGTATGTTGAAGTACCAAAAATGCTGTACCAAGTTTACCATCAGCCTACATGTGGAGAGGGCTGTTTTCCATCTGATGGCACCCTCCAGATACTTGTGTCTGCTGGGATGCTTTTTTTCTCGACCTTAAGTTGCTAAAAAAACCCCAACCTTAATATTATGAGTTTCAAAAATCCAAAATATTTGGATTATAAAGCAGCAGGTCTAGCTATTTTTTGTTCTTCCATTTCGCCTCTTAATCCAAAGCTAAAAAAAAGAATTTGAACTGTCGCAGAAATTTTTTTCATTAGAAATGTACACTAATACATTTTGATTTAAACTTAACTCATCAGTTACGTTTTAAAATAATTTTGCATCATTGAGTTTAGGATTCTTAGAAAATATCCCAGAACTTATGATTCTTATTTTAGCATACTCTGGTCTAACCCGAATTTACATATATGAGGAGCGTCCCATATATTCCACAGCGATCTGAACTTCAAGTTATTCATAAACGAAAATATTTGGATTTTTCGCAGATCTGTAAAAATTACGCCTCAGCAGTGGAAATATTAAATTTTTTGACCAGTGAGCAAACAAACTGCATACTTCACAGTTTTCAATGAGGGTAATCAGGTTTGTGTCTTTTGAGGACGGTGTACTCGTAAAAATTTTGAAATCAAATTCTAGAACTGGTCATCGATTGACGAAATGAGTTGCAGATTTTCGCCTAAGCAGAAAATTTTCGTTGCTCGAAGGTATAATTCATAGTTGTCTGAGTATGTTTGAGAAATTTTCTTTGTTTTTGGACCATATTTCAAACATACGAGTTATAGATACAGTACATTAGTTCGGGTAGAATTCCGCTGTTCCGTTCGAGTTCTGAATGTTTATCTTGCTATAGGCAATAGCGGGATTTTGCGCCCGAAATTGTTCATCATGCACATTTCATAGTTTTCCTGAGGTATCTGGAAAAATTTCAGGAAAGGCATTACTATATTTGAATGCTGTGTATGGGGATTGGGTTCTGTTAGAGACGAGGAATCGTCATGGTACATTTTCAGCGCGAATGGTGGCAAATTCCAACAGCGCGTATAGAAATCATGACATGGAATAAAATCGGTCTCCACACCCCTCCTTCTTCTGTTTTTTTTTTCAGATTCAGAGGTCGGTACCACAACGACATCAAGGAATCCGAGACACCAGCAGCAGCAGCCGCCACTCCGGACGCCCCAGCACCAGTGGAGACCACCACGTCAAGCACCACGACTGTGTCCACCGTCCGCCCGGGATTCGGAACCCGCACCATCCGTCGCCCAATCAACGGTGTCCGCCGAAAGGTGCTTCTCAATCGTCGTCCCATCGCCAGGACCCAGGAACCCCAAGACGAAACCCCGAAACCACAAGAAACCGAATCAGTTCCGCCTGCGACCACGACGGAGGGGTCGACTGAGCATGACTCTTCCCGAGACCTGGAAATCAGCGGATCCCGATTCGTGTACCATCATCAGCCTTCGGAAGTTGACCAGGTCCTGCAGTCTGACCCCTGGTGGGTTCATATCAACAGCAAGCCCTCAGGCGAACTGAAGGACAATGAAAATAATGACGACTACACCCAGGAGAACGAGGTAAACACCGGGGAAATTCTAAAAATTTGTCATGCAAGCGGATTGAATGATTTGTTACAGCCTGTCCGACCTTGTTTTCTTGTCAGAATATTGTCTTAAACTTTCAGCAATTAAGCCATCGCACAATTAACCAAATTATTTTTTCAACCCACCATCCAGAAGCCTTGAAACATGAGTACTTTTTGTCAGATATGCAAATTTTTGGTAAGGCTGTCAATCTGAATTTCAATTTTAATTCGCCAATTCAAAAGAGGAAGGGCTATGATAGCTTCACAGCTTTATTACTTCCCGAACAAATTGCTTTTGAGGCTAAGTTCAGATTCACGTCATGCAACGTTTCTGTGTACAGTACAGTATTTATAATTTGGAAATCAGCACACTTTTTTTTTTTCGCTCAGGCCATTCAATGTGTCCTCAGAAATCTTCAGTGAATTTGTTAAATAAAGAATAAATGCGACCCGGGATTTTTTTTCGCTCCAAAAATATATATATCTTCGAAAAAAACCCAATGATAGGTTTTTTATTGCAATCATTTTTTCAGAATCCCTGGCATTGTTTTTTGTGGCATTCTTTTGTTCAATAATTACAACTCATCAATTGTAACTTCAAGAAAATTCCATTCACCAAATAAGCAAAAGCAGAACTGGTTATCATTGCATCAATTAATCATACATTTCAATAACTTCGCCCATATTTTTGATTTTTTCTTGAGAAAAATGTAATCTCTACAGTATTTTAACAAAACCTTAAATTTGATTCACGCACTGTACCATTGATAATCTTGGTTAATAATGAGCTCTGACATCATGCGCACAATTTTATCCAATACCGTTAAATGTTAAGTAATCTTTGAATAATTTTTTCAGGACTTTATTCAAATGCATTTGTTCGCTGTTGTCCATGATGCTTGATTACCTTCGAGAAAAACTGGGACATTGAACTGAATAATTGATTTTCCTCTATCCAACAGAAAATTAAGAAATTAAGAAGGAAGTTTATTTCAATCAACTTCCACATTATTTAGCAAATTTTTTTTTCTCCGTGATTTTCCTAGGCCAGCAAATTTTTTATCTCAATATTTACTCGAGTACCTCGAGCAAACGCGCACCTTAGTTTTTTATAGCTCAAATTCAAGAAAAATGTATCTCCGCCTTTAGACGTGCACCTTAGTCTTCAGTTCCCAGAAATTACAGTGATAGGACATTTTAAAAACTACATGAGATAAAAATCTGAATACATTACAATTCGACTTGAAAGTTGACTTCAATTATAAAGTTTCTCTTATGTGAAGAAAACAAACATTGAAAAAAGAACACTTTACAAAAATTTGAAGTGGGGAAAAAGTTCAAAGCTTGAAAAATTTACTAGAAAATTTGCACCCGACTATACGCGCACCTCTCTCTTTTTTTGCTCGGTTTTCGTTTGTTTGTTTGTTTGAAAAAGGTGCATTAGTACTTGAGTGAATACGATACTGTGCTATTATTTTCAGGAGAACGAAACCTTGGACCCAGCTTCCCGAGAAGACAGCTCCAAAAATGACGACAAGACCGGCGCTTACTCGTCATTCGTGTCGATGCCTGCGGACAATGAAGCCATTTCCCCCGTTGCAGAACCAGAGCCAGCAGCAGCAAATGTGAACTCAGCTGACAGCAAGGACTCCTCTTCATCCCTCGAACAAGGACAACTGGAAGACAACGAAGGAGAAGAAGAAGACCCCCAGCGGAGTGTCGAGTCAGCAGAGGAATCGAAATCCTCCAGCAGCGAGCAACAGTCCCCTGTCACAGCCACTCCAGAGCCATTCACAGCCACGATCCCAGCCCTGAAACACCTCCTGGAACAACAAGGCATCAACAGTGACTACGTCGAAGACATTGCCAGGGAGCTGCTGGATGCTGAGCAACAACAACAACAACAACAACAAGCAACCCGACTGGAATCCCCTGATGCTTCAGACAAATACCTGTGGAAATACACGGCCATCAACCGACCGACGAATCGCGAGGACATGGGTGCTGAAGAAGAGAAGAGCGACAGCAAAGAGCCAGAAGACCTCGTGGAGGAACCCGAACTTCCCGAGGACGAGCTCATCTTGGAACCCGAACAGAGACCCGCGAAACCCGTCAATCAGTCCCCACCGGAAATGTCGACCGTGGCTCCAGTAGCTGAAGTGGAAGAAAACTCACAAGTCGAAGAGGGTGACGGGGAATCTGTTCCGAACCCGAATGACATTAAAATCCTTGGGGTTTCAACAGCCACTGAACGTTCCCAGGTTTCAGTCATTTGTTTCAAGAATAAGTGCGTCAAGCAGGAAGAAGAGGAATACTGAAGCAATGCAGCCAGTGAATAAAAAAAAAAAAAAAATCAGAAAGAGAAAAAACAGCAGTGTTTCCAACGCAGCAGGAATCGTCGTCGAGTGTTCCAACTTGACCTAGGTTATTTATTTTTCCAGAAAACCCATTTTGCAAGTATTGATGTTCGAGCTATTCCAACTTCTTGCTCTCTTTTCAACTCTCCGAATGCTCAAACGATACGTGGAACGACCTGATGAAAACGGAGAGGGAACTTTTTTTTGTTTGTTGAGAAGATGCCCTGAGGATATTTTGTTTTTATTATTTGTTGCTGAAGGTGCAGAATTTTGGAACAATTTTCCCGCACTTTGTTACCGTTTGTTAACTAAACGACGCATCTAGTCGACGAAGAAAGTTTCGGATCTTTTCTTATTACCATCCTTGTGAAATGCGATTACCATGAAGGAAAAAGTGTGGGTAGTTTTCCTGGCAGCTATTGTGCATCTTTTTTTTTTTTTTTTTCGTGCTTTCGGAAGGAAGCAAATATACTGTTGTATTCTGTGTTTGTGCTTATAGTTGTTGCCAGTGCTTCTGTGCTCGGTTCTTGTTATTGCTTTGATTGTTGGTTAGACTGAAGAAAAAAAGTCCCTGCTTTTTTTAGGCAAAAATATGCATTTTATGCATTTGATTCTCTCCGGGATTGAAGTTTGTGTGGGAAAATTACGCGATAGCAACCGGCATTTTTCCTTGCGTTTTTATTGTGTCGTAGAAGTTAAAAATTATTTCCACGTATTATGAGAAGTTTATGGCAAGGAAATTTGATGGAAGCTATCACGAAAGTATTCTCACGGATATTTTTAACCATTAAATTTTATTTGAAAATCCATACCGATGGTGATTTACGCTCCTATTCGGAGGTTGATGCGGAAGGTTTTATGATTTTTCAACAGTTCGCAGAATTCTTGCGTGAAATCTTCCAAACCAGCATTTCAACTGGTTTACTGACAGTCGAACGTTTTTTATGTACAGTCTCATTCGACCATGAAACAGTAGAAAAAAGCATAAATTCGGAGAAAATCGCGAATAATTCAAAAATATTTCTGTTGAGATGTTATTCCTCGTGATAGGTGGAAGTGAAATTTAGAGTGATATCTAGAAAGAATTTTCGTGAATGTAGGTGGGAATATTTTTATGCAAGTGTCTGTATGAAATCCGACTAGAAATTTTTAATTCGAAGGTTCGGTGGAAGAAAAGCTTGAAGCAATCAAATATTTTCACCATAAACAGAACTTGAAGATAATTTTGGTTCAGTAGAAGTCGAACCAAACGTGTCATGTATTAATCTTTTTCGTGTAACATTTTTTGTCCGAAATTGAGACAAGAATATCAATATAATATATGATAATTATCCGTGACTTTGTTAGTAATATACGAGCAATTGAAGATTATATGATGCGCATTATACATTTAGAAAAAAAATATCAGAAATAGTAGCCAATCATTGTTCCTAACTCGTGATTTCGAATCACCACCGGTGCTTTAAAATTTGACGGAAATTTCGCGATAGATAATCTATCTTATTTTGGAGATTACCGCCTTGAGTTAGTAGGTAATTCAGTACTGCAATACAGGCATTAATTTCTTTTATCGCCTCATGTTCTTCCGCAAATAATCGACAGCATGATGCGAGTTTCGAAAATAGCGCTGCTCTTCGTCTTCGGAATGCTTCTTCCTCACCCGTCCAACAATTCGGCAACTGAACGGGAAAACACTCATGTCGTGAACGCAACCCTGGCAAATAAGCAAGGAGCGAAAGAAATTAAATTCACGAAGATTGAACGATCGAAATTATTGGGCGAGTGTCACTGGCCCGGATGCTGCTGCAAAGAGTGCTGCACCTGCAATCTCATCTGCTCCATGGGC
The DNA here is from genome assembly GCA_905338405.1 of Notodromas monacha. Lineage (NCBI taxonomy): Eukaryota > Metazoa > Arthropoda > Ostracoda > Podocopida > Cyprididae > Notodromas > Notodromas monacha. The sequence goes on from CAJPEX010002813.1 coordinate 34,317, forward strand.
CACTGCCCCAACTACGTTTGCAAGTACAAGTGCTCGGATGTTTGCTGTGGCTGCGTGCCCGAAGAAGAAGAATACTACTTGGACGACGAATCCAGCGAAGCCCTGAATGCAGATGATCAGCGTGAAAAAGATGAGAGTCAGAAAGGGTGTGAAGACGCTTAATTGCCCGGTTTTCCTCCTTCACCATTGCTTATAACAATGTTCCCCAACCCAGGTTATTGGTTCACTCAAGATTTTTGCTGGTCCCTGGGAAATATTCTTCAGCCCAATAAATGCATCAAAAGTAGCACTGAAGTCTGTTATCTTCATCTGGCATTTTGGAAAGACAATAGCAGTTGAAAGTATGTATCTCATGGAAAATAAACGTTGGCATTACTCCTAATAATGCTTCAGACACATTTTCACCTTCTGAATGAATGAATGAATGAATGAATCAACAGGACACTTTATTTGCCGCTTTTCAGCATTCACAATGTTCAATCAAGATTTCCACAACCAAACCCCCTTCCCACCCAACCCAAATCCACTCAATGACATTTAATCACATCAGAGCAGGAAACAGAGCACAAATTGATAACAAAAATAA
>CAJPEX010002814.1:0-34890 GCA_905338405.1 Notodromas monacha
GCTGGCGCCAGGCCACGAGGAAGAAGCCGCGGAATCGGCGCCACCCGTCTGTTACGGAACTCCGCGTTTCGCATTTTCTTGCCCCCACCGCGTCCGACAAAAAGCCACTTAGTCAAAGAATCGAACTTCCTTTTCTTTACTCACTTATTTATTCGCGTTACAATTTTCCACCTCCCTTCACTCTGCCATCACGTGATGCAAATCGAGACCATGGAACAGGATGTTACACAGGAAAAAACTCTCAAAATGATCAGAGGACACGAAAAAATGCAATTCGAAAATTTCGTCTTACAGGTGAAGTACACAGAAAATGTCGAGTTCACTTAAGCATTGAAAAATGCTCTTGGAAAAATTTTTCCTCATATGCTCTGCAAAAAATCGGGCAACAATTGCCAAATCGAGAATTCAATCGTTCAGCAGTGGCATAATATTCATATTCCCCATATGACTCCAATAGGAACCGCAAAACCACAGATGGACCACCGAAATAGGGTTAATACCCAACGATTTTCACGCCCTAAAAATAACCTGTGATTCGAATGACAAGTTTTTCGCTAATGCACGCATTTGCGAGCAAAATCGAGGGCATTTCGGACACAAGTTAATAATTTTGATGAAAAAAAACGCCGTCACTACTGTACTAGCTGGACAGGAAATTTTTCCAGCAATATCCACACCGATTCTTTCAACGAATCACTGTATAAAAATTAGGAATCTCGTATTTTCTAATTTTCTACGCAGCGTATTCCTGTTGCAGAAATGTTCGTAGAATAAGTCCATCTGTACCCCACGAGAATTAATTATTCACACTAAACCCCCGTCTTCCTTGGATAACACTTCTCGATCATCAAGAAACAATGGGTCAAATATATTTTTTCAGCACTCACCAGAAGCAGAGCGAGAAGATCTAGATGCAAAACGTGACTTCACAGGTGAGCTCTTCGGCGATTCGTCCCCATCTATCCGGGAAATAAAATAAAATAAATAAATCGAGAGAATTACCACGGGAAATCCTCGGTTCAGCAATTACGGAACTTACCCTTTGCTAAAAAGGCGAGGCTTCGGTCCAGACTTATGCGGCTGCCGTAAAGACTACTACTTTTTCGTACTTTTGGCTTTAATAAAGAGTAAACTCTGTCTTAATGGAGTACGTAAGGTTATGCACCCCCTTAATATAATTATTCTGTACGGTAATATACTGTAGCATGAAAAAAGGTTATAGACACTATGATGACACATGAGACAAATTATGTTATAATTTCGAAAACAAATCCTAGTAATTTTGCAGAAGAAATGACAATACGAATTTTGTTTTGTTTTCAGGATAGATCAAAAGCTGGCGCAAGGGGAACTGCGAAATCTACAAGTCAGTTAATTTGGCAATGAGTAAATTTGACCGGTATTTGAGCAACAAAGAAAAAGCAAAATAATTTGATTTAGTCGGAGCTCTGAAAACTCACGCCAGGGTTTTTCCTTTTTCTTACGCATTGTCTCCTACCTTCTACACAGATTTTAGAATTACAGTTTACTCAATTATTCGGAAAATTCCCGAACATAGCGCGGGAATCATTCCACTTCACCTTGAAATAGCACTGCGAAAATTCACGGCAGAACCCCTAATATCCTCACTAATCTGGGATAAGCGTGGCTTGGATTACAAAAATTTCACTCGAATTCAAGCTTGGTGACGAACACAGTAACATGTGGAACCAAGGCATACGAAAATGCTTGAATCCCTCGAAAATGTGCATAACTGAGAATTTTAGCTACCGTGTTCAAGCGAATAGAAGCACGTGCTGCATTTACTTTCCTGGTGTTCCAACTTTCTAGGATTCACTAAGATGTGAAGATTCTTCAAGTTTCTGTTTCCACTCTCTAACTGAAGTACCCCAAGTTCCACAAAATTCAATACACTGTGGTACACGCTGAACCTCTGTAAGTCGAATTTCAGGGGACCACAAAAAATTCAACTTAGTGAGGTTTCGACTTATGGAGGACTTGAATTATTGAGGCTTGAGTAACAGTCATGGAGAACAATAGAAGAATTGCAAAAAATTATAAATGATATTCTGGGCATTAAATACATCTGATATGAGTTTACACGATGCTGAACTTGGAGGCAGGGACTAAATTTTCCGAATGTATTCCTTCCTTTGAATTATGTTTTAGATAATAATGTGTTCACACATAATTTCATGCGTGAACACGTGAAATTATGTTTCTTATTGCTTCTTTCTTTCCTTTGTCGAGAAAAATAATAGCCAAAAGGCCTCCAAAAAATTCGAGTTAGGGAGATTTGAAAGGAAAAAGCTTCGAGTTTTCAATACAGTTTATATTATGGTAAAATCGGATAATTGAAATTTCACGAATACTTGAAGCTCGCTTGCCGAACTTTTTCATAAATTATAATCCGTGTCCACGAACGTACGCGAAAATGGTTGAATCTTACGAAGATTTGCACAGAATGTTCAAGCTTCTGCTCACTTTCCCTCTAACTGACAATTAGTAGGCAAACTTCTGTGACACACGAGAAAATAAACGATATTGTCACTGAATATCGAAGGCAAAGCACTGAACTCACCGGAACGCTGCACTCGACACCAGTGGTACGGGTTGCAACACTCGACAACAAGGCCGGGAACCCGCTCAGTGGATCCGCAACAAAAGGGCAGCGGACGCAGAGTCGTCGCTGTCGTCGTCGAGGCGCCGCTGCCGCCGCCACCACCACTACTACTGACGTCAAGGTCCGACCACCGCCACAGGCGACACGCCAGATACGCCGGCGACTCTCCAAACGCATCCGAGCCTCTTCGCAGTCCACCTTCCACAGGCACACACTCGCCAAAAAGTCCGCACTTGGCCTCGATAGCACCGTGCAACGCTGTGAGCTGCGGCTCCGACAACCGCTTGAGCAACGCGTCGCAACAGCCCTTGAGCAATCGCAGGAACTTTTCGCCGCGACGATCTTCTGTGTCATTGTCGATGTCGTAGTCGTCGTCATCGGGACTGCGTTCGCCTCCGCGGCAACACGACCGCCGTTGCCGCCGCCGCGAGCCGCCGAGTCCTTGCGTTCGGTGGCGGCGGTCATCGTCGGAGCTACCGTGACACGACACGGCCAGCGTTACGGGGCTCTCGAAAAGGCACAGCTTTTTCAGGCGTCGCACTGTGTTGCGTCTTTCGCCGAACATGAACTCAAACATGAACGCGACGATTTCATCATTTGGTATCCCCCTCCCGAGCGTTCAAACAACTCGCCACACCAAGCGAGTCTCACTAACAACAGATCACGATCACCGTCAGGGAAAACACTATTATCTCCTCTAAGACCTAAATGAGCCGGGAAAAAGGAATGCACAACATTCAATCGAAAAACCTCCGAAAGACACAATCACCCACGACGTGAATCTAAAATCTTAGTAGCGTCGCATTGGGAAGGCACAAAGCGCAACAAACAAGACGCAGATCGATCCATACATCGTCGGGTTCCAATTGTACCCCAAGGCTTGAAAACGTCCATCCAAGAATGACCTGATCGCCGAAAATCAGCCATTACTCCGGATGAGGTGAAGATGAGGTTCATTTGAAGGGAGAGGAAATAAAGCGACTCAATTTGACAATAGGTAAAGGCCAATCCGTTTCTTTCACGTGGATAACTTCTACACGGGATAAACGGTGTTCAATGGTACAAGAAATCGATTACTAGATGGCTATCATATTGATCACTTCAACGGCATAAGTCATCTGAGATAATTACCGTACTGAAAATTACACGTCCTGGTACAAACGTTCCATTTATTTGAACATGAGTCTCACACTTGATGCATCGATCGTTTAATATTTTAAAACACACCCATTCCAATCCTCCAGGTTGAATGTGAGAAAATGGAATTCCCGCGACCTACTCCATACACATCGCAGACGAATTTGCGTGTTTCAACAATCCAGACAGTACTCGGGACGGAATAATCCAGTACCGGGTAATTTCAATCACCGTAACACTTGCGAAAACGAACATTCTCAACCACACGTCCGATTGGTAACTAGCCGGCGAACGTAATGAACCCAGCTAACCGCCGAAGCCGGGTTCTCAATGGGCTCTCGTTGGCCCTAGGAGCTTAAGCTCAACGGGTGAGACCGAGAGATGGAGCGCAACCAAAGAACCAGACTCGAAGTTGTTCCCAGCTCAACACAGGTGGGCCGACTGAACGGCGTCACTGCCAGCGTCGCGCCTCCGCTAGTCTCCTAAAGAACGTGACGTGACGGGATTCTGTTAAGACGCCCGTCTTTACCTCGTGATGGTCACCCTTAGGCTCTTTTTTCGTGTAAAAACTACATAATTATAATGATAATTATAATTATATTCTTTTAAAAAATGTAAGCAAAAAACAATTCCGTCACTTTCTCAAGAATAAATCTGAAGCAGACTTCAGATCACATGGACATGGTAGTACTGTATATTGAAGCATTGCAAGGGAGTTGATTTCTCAGTACAGTAGAATCCTCTTATAACAAAGCATGTCGGACCTTGAGAAAAGCTTTCTTGTAAAACATTTAAATGAAAATGTTGAGAAGATTGTGGCTGGTTGGGAACCAAGAAACCAATTGTTTGCAAGCAATAACTTCTTACAATGAAATTAGTTGTAATATTGGATATTATTGCATTACTGCAAAAAAGAGCAATAATATCTAAAAGACAAATGCAAAAATCCCCCAGCACAAATTAAATCCACATAGTAAACTATTCAATGGCCAATGTTTCCAGGGATGAAATTCTGGTCTTCTTCAATAATCTTCTTTTTTTAACACAGAGCATTATTTTTGGATATGCCTAATCAAACTTTGCTCATACAGGATAAGCATTGCTTTGACAAAATATCTCAAGGACACCTTATGTTAGTAAGGTCTATACAGTATTACTTTATAGTTAAATAAAAAACTATCCAACCGTCCCCTTATTGTCAGCAAGGTAATCAGAGGATTTCTTGCACTGCACTGCCCTAAGACAATTCTGCGGGCAGAAATGGAGCACTACCAGTGGGAATCCGAGAAAAAAGCACATTTTTGATGTATTAATATTACTATTAATATTAATATAAGTTTTAAAAAATTTAAGCAAAAAACAATTCCGTCACTTTCTCAAGAATAAATCTGAAGCAGACTTCAGATCACATGGACATGGTAGTACTGTATATTGAAGCATTGCAAGGGAGTTGATTTCTCAGTACAGTAGAATCATCTTACAACAAATCATGTCGGACCTTGAAGAAAGCTTTCTTGTAAAACATTTAAATGAAAATTATGAGAAGATTGTGGCTGGGCGGGAACCAAGAAACCAATTGGTTGCAAGCAATAACTTCTTACAATGAAATTTGTTGTAATATGGGATTTTATTGCATTACTGCAAAAAAAAGAGCAATTATATCTAAAAGACAAATGCAAAAATATCCTCCAGCACAAATTAAATCCACATAGTAAACTATTCAATGGCCAATGTTTCCAGGGATGAAATTCTGGTCTTCTTCAATAATCTTCTTTTTTTAACACAGAGCATTATTTTTGGATATGCCTAATCAAACTTTGCTCATACAGGATAAGCATTGCTTTGACAAAATATCTCAAGGACACCTTATGTTAGTAAGGTCTATACAGTATTACTTTATAGTTAAATAAAAAACTATCCAACCGTCCCCTTATTGTCAGCAAGGTTTGTTTGAATCAACCCCTTACAAAATGATAATATTCATCAAAGAACAATAGTAACTAACTAAAACATCATCCCATGAAGCAAATGCTAATGGGTTCCTCTCCATATATGTAACATGGCATTTTTTTGTTCTGTGTACCTTTTTTACTGGGTCCTTCTCTAATACCGCTGTCAGGGCAACAACATCTGCCAACTCCACCATCAAGATGAAGAACAGGGCAAACTAGGCAGGACTTATTCGCGAAAAACTAGCCCATCCACCAACACACCTTTTCCTGCGCAGTGCTATGCTGGCGCCAGCAGTTGCAACGAGTATAGGTTTGGGCGCCGTATGGCTCCAGCAGCCGCCGGTTTGCCTTCCTTATTCACTTTCCTCAATCAGCAGATGCGTTTCGGTTCGCCAACACGGTAGATCCACAGGTGACCAAGAGTGGCGCCAGATCTCATCCCAGCTTGGCCTAGGCTCACACCAGTGGCGGTACTGAAATCCGGGAAACCCTCTTTTCGTTTTTTTATCACAGGTCTGTCCGAACATCAGTGATTGAATGAAATATTATTTCATTGGAATCCGGAATGATTTCTCCATCACAACGTGGAGGATGAAATTGAAACTTGCTGGTATAAAATAAGCAAAAAAAGAAATTCTAGCAGAATCAAGTCGCATTCCCAAAAAGAAACGGATGTGGTCTGATTAAGAATTTTACTTTCCAGACGGGGCTCACCACAAAGTTCTTGCTGCATCAAAAAATTTAACAAAATAAATGGACCAGACCATATGAATACAATAACAGTCAATACCCGCTTGACAAAAGACCCAAGCTACAACAAAAAAAATAGCATTTACCCAAGTACCACGCGCACCTTTTTTCCCAAATTTCAGAAGAAAAAAAGGGGTGCGCTTCATAAGCGGGTACAAAATTTTCAAGAAGTTTTAGGAAGTTATGTTTGCATTATACTTAATTATAATGGAGAAATTTGGAACAAATATAACAAGAAAACATGTTTGTATTGAAAAAGTTGAAAATTCATCAGATTTTTGTTCAATTCATGCCTAAAGTCAAATTTTCTGTTTTTATTTTTGAAATTTTATGGTTTTAGATTCACTAGAAATTGGGCATATTTTTNAAAGTCAAATTTTCTGTTTTTGTTTTTGAAATTTTATGGTTTTAGATTCACTAGAAATTGGGCATATTTTTCCATGGTTGCATGCGCAATCACAAAAGAAGAAAAATGCTTTTTTATTTATGAAAAAAGGTTGAAAATTGAAGAAATGGCATTGGAAAAACGGATTTGCCCAGGCGCAACATGTTTTTCTCCAGAGATATAGGTATTCCCGTAGACTGCAATGTTAAGTTGGTACAACAGTTATTTGATCTAGTTGATCTTACTTGGGGATACAATTTTTGCAAAATTTTCAACTGAAAAACCCCTGTGCGCGCCTTACTCAAGGGCGCGTGGTATTTGAGTAAATATGGTATTAAGAATCTTATACTGTACAATATTTTCTTCAGAGGTTAACTATTAGGATGACTTACACTTTGCCTGCCATTTTGGCCATCCACGGTTTTTCCAAGGGCCGCATTTACGGGACGGCGCCGGACAGCATTGTTTGTCCGCCGCGAGTTGAGTGGACACTCCGCCGATGATTCCGTCGGACGCGGCAGCCGGTAATTTTCTCCTCCTCCTCCTGCCGCCGCCACTGCCGCCGCCGCCACTCCATCCACTCCTTGAGCTGGGGAATCGTCGCAGGCGACGTTCACACCTACTCGCTATCCTTGGCGAAAATACTGGCGGACTCTGTGTGTAAAACGAAATTCAAGGGACCATAAAAAAAAATTCGTCGGTACTGTAGAAAAGAATCCTATCCTGAAGAACCCCTTCCATACAGTACATCACACTGGGAGAAAACCGTTCGAAAAAAAAAATTGGTTATATAGAAAAAAAATCGCTGTAGACAAGACTGTTGTAGAGAGAATCCACGTGCATGGATAATATCGTAGGTGGAGCTCTTTACACCGAAATTCTCTGTACAACACGTTGTTTTTTGTTCTTTTCAGTGCTTTTCAAATCAAAAACTTGAAACTATTTTGCAAGAAATTTTCAGCGATTTTCTCTGCGTGACGAATTCCTTTCTTCTCCCATCTCATAAAATTCAATGAAAATACATTCCTGTTGAAATAAATTATTTTTAAAATTCGAATAAGTAGCTCAGTTTTTTTTTACAAACAAAGGAAGTTCGGAGAGGAATACAAAAATCAATTCAGAAGATTAGAAAATCGAATATCACTTTCTGTGACAGTAAATGCCAAGCATCTTTCGCGTTTATTCCCGAAATTTTTTTGTGTGGGTGATTTAATGTTTTTTTTCACGCGAAATAAGGCAGTTTGGGCGAATTGCAGCTCATGTTAAAAATGAGGTAAAATTATGCATATTTAACTACTTCGCTTATGATTTTTTTTCTAATTTTCCGCATTGGAGCATTTTTTTTTAGCTGCATGTATAACGTATTCAAACGACAACAAAGAGGAGTCTTGATGTTTATAAAATAATTGTTTTCAAATCCATAAAAACTCATGGCATGGAATAATGGGATTTTATTTAAAAATAATAATAATAAATCTTGTCCTAAATCCATGGGTATGAAACGACGTTTTATTAAACGGTTGAAAAATGCCTATGCTCAAAATCAAACAAAATTCGCCCTAGAAAAAAAAACAATATAAATTCTTGGCAACATAAGTTCGGGTGCGAACCGGGCTGAAGATATTCCTTCTATTTGTTTTCAATACTGAATTTTAAAAAAAAAATGAAGCCAAAACAAAAACAGCAGAAAAAATAATAACCCAGTGGTCGGTTGGTTGGCTGGTGCGTGGAACACGAGGCGGCGGGTGGCGACCGGAACTGAGTGGGTCGCCGGTCTGGGCTGGGCCGATTATCGCCTGGCGCCGACTTGGGAAAAGTTTACCCGCTTTTCAACTCAACATCGCATTCCTTGACCCTTTATTCATCCCTCTTCTCTACTTCTTCTTTCCCTCCACCATCAGGCACAAAAAAAAAAACCAACCAGGTGGTGGAGAGCCTGATTATTTTTTGGAGAAATACGAGTACAGGTCAGGACAGTTATTGTCATGACCTCTGCAAAAAAAAAATGAAATGAATTCTCCAGGAGTGAGCTGCAGAGTATACGGTATGCCATACAGTGGTGGAAAATTTGTTGCAACAAATCTTGCTGATACCAAATTATTTTCAGAGACTCTGTTCACAATGGAATTTAAGGAACCAGAAAATAATTCATAGTTGGTAGAATTTTGTTCTAGAGAACCCCTATAAAATGGGGAAAGAACTTCATGGGATCAAAAGAGAAATTTTTTTCTGCACAGAAAATTGTTATAGACAAGATCTTTGCAGAGAGAGAGAGAGAGAGTCTACCTGCATTACTGAGTATAATCTAGCAACAACAAATCTCATTGTAAAATTTATGCCCAGAAAGTTTTTCTTTTGTCCTCTGAAAAAAAAATCAAAGATCCAGAAAGGAGTACAGGTGGTACCTTGCAATTTGACCCCAATCCATTGTTGGACTATTGTTGAATTGCAAAGCAGTCAAATTGCAATACAATGTCAAATGGAATGTTTTAAACAAAATATTTGACATTTAATGTCTCTCCACAGGTCAAATTGCGTGGCAGAGGTTGAATTGAGAGTCAAAATCCCAGCAAATTTGATCGTAAAATTGCAGGACAGTCAAATTTCAGGATGCCAAATTGTGAGGTACCACCTGTAGTCCAGTATGCGCTATACAATAGTGGAGTTTCATTTCAAGAAATCTTGCTGAGAGCAAATTATTTTCCAAGGTCTCTACAATCTAGCAAAAAATATCCCCATGGGGATATAATTCCTTACTCAGTAAATTCTTGCTACAAATGTCATTGTGACAAAATTGCCTTTTCCAGGGGTCCTGCAGTGTAGCCACAATCAATTGTTTGTCTTATAATCATCTTTTTTCATCATGCTAAGGGGGGTTTTCACTTCACAATGGCAATTCATTAAAATATATCACTCACAACTCTGGAAATTTGTCATTTTCTTTATAAAAAAGGTTGATTCAAATTGCAGATGAACACACAAGACAGCATTGCGGTTTGAGATTATAAAATATTTTCCAGAGAATTTATGAATGAATCAAGCACTAAATTCAACACACAAAAGAATAATTTACACCAGTCTCCTGAAAGGCACATGAGTACATTGAAACATATGCATATTTTATTACGTTTTCCGAGAGACTTCAATGGATATAAAGTATTTTTAATCCATTCTCAGGTTTGGCACCAAAAAGAAAATCTCCAAAATTTCAAGGCAAGTATTTTTTCAACTTTAAAACTCTGGTAATATTGAAAAACTTTTTGACACATAAAGTAGACCTGTGCACACAGTTGATGGAGTTGAAAAATAAATTAGATTTGTTTTTTTAGTAAAATTTAATATGTCTTCATGTCCAAGACAGCAAAAGCTTAATTTGTTGAGACATCAGCATTTAGTAATGTTATCCTAAACCAGCAAAAGAATTGATTCAAGACGCTTTTGCAAGAAAAGAAACGTCTTTCTTTTTCAAATGATTAATCTTAGATCTCAACTTTCCAGGATAAACTTTTTGTCGAGAAGAATTCTATTCTTTATGGCCAGGGTTAAGTGAATCTAGACTTCTAGGATTAAGTGATACATATATTTCTCAACTGCAGCAAACAAGAGTCAGACCAACAATTAATGCCAATACATACACTTTGCAGTACCTTTACAGACTTGAGCAAAGCCAGACACAACTGAGCAACCAAAATGGGGCAACAGAAAGGGGGACCAGGCAAATGACTGCAAGCCAGACAATGCATCTAGGATGCCCAATGAACTCGTCTGTTTTGGAGCAGTGAGTTGCTATAGGCAAGACTTACGGAATGTTCCGGAACGTGAAACACAGAAATCAGAGAGCAATATTATTCACCTGTTGTAGGACATATATTTTGGTGACAGTAAATAAGTTTCTTTCCCATTTTTCTGGGAATTTTTTGCAAAGTGTCCATATCTTATTGAAACAAAATCCAGATTATTTTGGGGCGCATTTTCAGAGCTTGAAAAGTCCAAAGATTGAAAGCAAAGGCGTCCGTATGTCGGGGGTCCACTGTGAATACTGTATTCAGTACAGTATTGGAAATTGTTATTGGAAAAGTTATACTTGAGAGAAACAAGGAGAAGAATACAGCATAGCTCTATATATACGCGAGATTGACGCGCGTGTGACAACGGCGTCGGCTGAGGTCGACGCTGTCACCGCCGCCGCCCGTCGTTGCCGCCGCCGCCGCCGCCGACAAGAAATTCCCATCATCGTCGCGTGTCGCCCCGCAAAAGGCCGCCCTAATTGCGCGACGTGACGTCTTTGTCGGCCGACTAGAGTCGATCCCATCGCGAATGTACATGTGAGTGTGTACGAATGTCCACAGAGAGACTCAAGTGTACCAATTTACATAGACGGGCATAATTGGCCCGGAATATGAAAGATTCGGAAATCTGTCAGTATATCCTACCTATACAGTATAGAGACGACAAACCACAAGGAATCCCTGATATTCGGACCCAGTGTCATTCAATACTTTGTGAAGCGGTGAAACTACTACTAGGAGACAACAAAAAGAAATTATCACATGAAAATAAGTCTAATTGCCACAAGTTTGATCAAGTCACAAAGCTAACTCAGCATACATTTGGGCACTTATTACTTTCTGAATTTCAAAAAAAATTTTCAAACAGGAAGAACATAACTGAATCTTTCTACTTACAGTACAGTGGCCCCCCGCCTAACAGACCTCCCATGTAAGGGATTTTCGCCAAACAGACCAGCTCTGCAAGCAGTTTTTCCTCCCGCCCAACAATTTTTTTAAATACGCCCAAAGAAATAAATTTTCACTCACAATCCGCACTACCAAATGCCTAGTATTGTTGATGACTGAATGGGAGGAATAGGAAAAAATGATGTTGCAGGAATAATTCCATTGCTACTGGCTTTTTCAGTCGTTGGAAACAAGAGGAAGACTGGAGTTGGGAAAATTGAAGGGCTTTTATAGTCGTATCATGAAACCCCGACGTAAGTCGGGGGTTTTTTTAATTAAAAAAAATTGTCGTAAGATGAAACCGACGTCACATGGGCCTGTCGTAAGTCGGGGGCCCACTGTAAGTCCAATTTCCACAAGTTTGATCCAGTCACAAAGCTAACTCAGCATAAATTTGGGCACTTATTACTTTCTGAATTTCAAAAAAAAAAATTCAAACAGGAAGAACATAACTGAATCTTTCTACTTACAGTATTATACTTTTCATGCATTTTTGAGAAAATTCCAAATTACTAACCAAAAATATAAGCATTTCTGGCCAATTTTTTTTTTGTGAATCACTTTATTCTTCCTATAAAATATTGTAACCCAATTTTTTTGCATCAGTCTTTTCTGGTGAAAAGACCTACTGTACTCATATTTGAAGAATTTTCTTCTAAAAAATAAAACAAAGAGGTGGAATCTTACTTCAAGGGACTAGAAAAATTCATTGTCAAAAGAATTTCATGGCAGAGGACCCCTATAACATATGGGAAGGGAACCTAATGGAACCAAAAAAAAATTTTACAGAGAAATTCTCACAGACCAGTGTTGCCCAACGTTTTTGGGCCTGCAGACTAGCAAATTTCCATAAAATATGTCACAGACTTGAAAATTAGCATAACATTTTTTGTACACCAGCAAATTTCCAACAAATTTTTGCTGACTGCCAACGTTTTATAAAATGTTTGAAGACTCAAAAAAGTTGTTGCTAGACTTGATGGTAAGTATTTCAAAAGTTTCTGTTTTTGCAAAAATTAAGTTTGGAACCTATTTATAGTGAAATGTCTTCAAAAAAGTAGAAAGTTTGGATTGAAAAAAAGGCTTCTTGGAGTGAACAAATTTAAATAATTTATTCCAGCAAGTGAACATTTATTTGAAGTTTTATGAGAATGGCCAACTTTTATTTTTCATCTAATAATTTCAACTACCATTTCATGCTGCCTTTCCAAAATTTCAGAGAAAGATAATCCATATAATTGCTATCTTTGATAAATTCATCATGCTAAAGAATGCAATAAACAACTGCCAATCATGAGTTAGCTAAATTGTTCTGGACAATATTGTTGTAGAGAGAGTCCACTTACTGTAAGGCAAATTGACAATTCTGTAATCATCCTCTGCTCATGTGCCAGTTGTGGGCAAAATTTAAAAAAATTATCAGTGATCCTTCAACATCTAACCAGCTTCAATGTCATTCAATTTTTCAAATGTTATGTCCCCTGTGGTGTGACTAGTCCACATCACAGGGCATCATGACCTCTTCCACATGTAACCTGATGAAAAAAATTTAAAATCTATAATTTATCCAGCTACCTAAAATTTAGCTTGTAGTGGAATAAAAGCACAAGAAGAAAAAAGAAAAAAGGGCTCAGACGCCTCTATATATACAACATTGAAAATAAAATGCACGAAAAATAAAAACAGGCATCGCGCCTTGTTAAACCCTGCCACCAACAGACTGACAACGTCGTTCTATCCCCCCCCCCCTTCCATTATTATTTTTGTCCTGACGTCGACGTCGAGCCCACGGCGGCGGACTGACGCCAGTCTCGTCACGCAGAACAATAACGTGTCGACCGTCGACGGCGGCGGCGACGAAGCCGTCGTTGGTCTTCATCCCCAACTCATCCACTCAGACGGTCAAATGTACACCCTGTACAGAGTATATTTAGGCGCCGACAAACGCCAACAAGGATCTCCAGGCTTTGAGTTAACAATCCGCCTTTATTTTATTCCTTTCCTTGTTTTTTTCTCGCTTTCTCCCACTCTTTTAGGAATATACCACTTGAATCATTCAACAAACGCGGATTTCCACAAATCATGGACTATTTGGACTCGCAAACAAATAAGGAAGAAGTTCTTGAGTAAAGGAAATTGAAAATAATTTTATATTTTATTGTGCTGGCCCAACCTGACGCGGTTTTTGGGTCTGATTATATATAAACTGGTTATTTGTAACCTGTCGTTAATTACTGTATTACCTACTTCTCTTTGGCTTGAGTGGACTCATTACTAGGTTTTCATGAACCAACTAAAATGATTCTTCACTTCAAACCTAAGCCATTTTGAATTTTTTACTTGCTCAGTTACTGCATTTGCATTTTTTGGTTCACTATGCAAGTTATTTTTTCCTGATGAAATATGAAAACTTGTGACTTGATCAGTATTATGCAGAGCTGCTCATGATTTTATGCTGCAGTAGATTTTGAAAGTTCTCCAGTTAGGGTTTCTAATATTTTACAGCTTCAAAGTTATGGAAACTCTGGACATTAATGAAAAAAGATAGTGTCCTTGACACTGCATAACAAAATCAATCAATTCCAATAGGTTAATTTGATTAGACAATTTTTGTATATTTTTCAAATTCATTTTCATGGATGAAATATTAAAGCTTGTATGGTTTGATTTACCAAGAGGCATATAATGAACCAAATTGCTATGAAGTACAATTTTTTTAATGCGCTTTTTGTTGTTGTAGCTTGGGTCTTTTGTCAAGTGGGTACTTACTTTTTTGTCTGCATATGATCTGTAGTCCAGTGTTCCCTAACCTGTGGTCCACAGACTGGTGACAGTCTGCAGAAATTTTTTGCCAGTCAGCAGGAAATTTTCTGCTGCATAGTGTATTAACATAAGTAGCAAAGAAGTCTGTTATTATTTTTTCTGAAATGTTGGACAGACAATGGCAGTGGTAATTATCTGATGAAAAAATAAAAGTTGGGTTTCCTCCTAATAACACTCAAGACAAATTTTTATCTACTGAAATGAATTATTTCAATATTTTAAATCTGAGAAACCATTTTTCAAGACAACCTTGAAGACATTCCACTATACAATATTGCTGTTTTTCATTGGTTCATAATCTTTGCAAAGAAGCATACACTTTTTAAATGCCTGCATTAAAGTCTTCCAAGTTTCAAGCAAAACTTTTGAAATTTTATGAAACTTTGCAAGCCTGCAGAAAATTTTTGGAAAATTTGCAAGCCTGCAGAAAATTTTTGGAAAATTTGCCAGCCTGCAAACACTTTTATGGAAATTTGCTGGACTGTTTGCCCAAAAAGGTTGGAAAACACTGCTCAAGACCATTTTATTTTGTTGAACCTTTCTTTTGCATGTAGCAAGAACTTTGTGGTGAGCCCCGTCTGAAATTGCATAAGCCTCTTGATTCTGCAAAAAAAATTGCTTCTTTTATGCCAGCAAGTTTCAATTTCATCCTCCACTTCGTGATGGAGAAATCATTCCGGATTCCCATCGCATACAATTCAATTCAACCACTGATGTTCGGACAGACCTGAAAGAAGAAAAAAAAAGAAAAGAGGGTTACCCCGATTTCAGTGCCGCCACCGGCGTGAGCCTGGGCCAAGCCGGGATGAGATCTGGCGCCACTCTTGGTCACCTGTGGATTTACCGTGTTGGCGAACCGAACAGCATCTGCTGATTGAGGAAAGTGAATAAGGAAGGCAAACCGGCGGCTGCTGGAGCCATGAGGCGCCCAAACCTGTACTCCTTGCAACTGCTGGCGCCAGCATAGCACTGCACCCAACAAGGTGTGCTTGTGTGTAGTTGTATGATTTGAAGGGAAAACCTTTTGAGAGACAGTAAAATCTTGTTACAACTAAGCCACTGGGACCAGTAAAATAGCCTAGTTTTAAATAAATAAAAAAGTAACTCACTTAACATTGTGGCTGATGGGTGTAGTCCAAAAGCCCCCCTCCCCCTGCCAAAAGCCCCCGTAGGTGCAAAAATTGGGGATTACAGGTATTCTTGTAACTCTTGATGGTAAGCTGCACCTTTCAGCAGCAGTCCCAGCACAAGGCCAAGTGTCGGGTGGAAATCGACAAGGGTTTGAAATGGAAATAAAAAGCAGATTCAGCCTTTACCGGCCGGATCCTCCAGAAGGGAGTCCCAAGAAGTTTGCTCTCTTTAATGTAAGCTCACAACACACACTTCAGATTCAAGGCTTTTGACAGGACAAATAATCGCTCAGACAAAACAGACAACAACACAACAGAGATCCACTCTGAATCGCTGCACAAATTCTTCTGTGGGCTTCGGAGCCCACGCCACGCTCCTCGGACCCTCCTCCTCCTTTCCTCGTCCTCCGACCCGGTAGTCGCTGTTACGACATACCGGGCGCGTACCACGCCGTACCCGTGTACGGCTATTGTCAACGTGCCCGAGCGTGTGTAGCATGCTCGGGTCACGTGATCTCAGAAAACGTGGCGCCACAAAATCCCCCCCCTTGGGCGCCGGAGATGGTGACGTCGACGACGCCTAAGGACCCCTGAAGGTGGGGCCGCGAGATGTCGCTCGCGTGCGAGGGTGATACCGGGCTACGTGGTAGCCCGGGAGGCGGAGCAGCGGAGCGTCTTCGACGGCGCGGCGGCGCAAAGATGGTGGCGCGCATGCGCCGGCGGAGGAGGCTGGAATGGAAGAGCAAAATGGTTATTCCAGTTCGGTGGCTCGCCCAGGGCGGATCTCCGAAAAAACAGTCCTTTTAAGGAATAATGAAACCAAATAGCCCTTTTCAGGGCCACCAAGCACTATTATGAAACTTGCATCCAATTATAAAAAACTGGTGGGGGGCTTTTGGCAGGGGGGCTTTTGGTTGGGTATCACGGCTGATGGGCATGGAAATAAAAAACAGATTTGTTATAAGCAATTATTCATTATAAAGAAAAATTTTCCCAAAAGATTCTACTGCGCTGAATTTTATTAAAAAACCCAAAGGCTATCTTTGCTGCATCAAAAGTATTAATTACAAATAAATCATAGCAATTGTTTTCTTGCCAAAATTAATTGCTGAAATACCTGAGAACTTCCCAGAAGTGGGTTTCCCCAATATGGGCAATGTCCTAACTGCTTTTCTGCACCTAATTGGATTAAAATAAGGTTTTCCACAATTTTATCATTCTGGTGTAGAACTGTAGACCACTTATTTGATCCATTTGATAGAAAAAGAAAACCAAAGTACAGTTGAACCTTGATAAATCAAAACTTTCTACAAGTCAATTTTGTTTTCAAGTCCCCCTCTGAATCCCCTTCAAACCAATACATTAAAAACATCAGTAACTCAAAGGTCTTTCCCTAAAGCCTCAGTAGCTCAAATTTTATGAGACCTTTTGGCTAGTTTTTTATTGACACAGAAAAGCAAATAAATAAATAAACAAAGTCACAATGCATTTTGAAAGGAAGTGAAAGACTGATTGGACAGATGAACCATAGCCTTAAATTTCAGCCACCTGTCAACTCATTTAAGAAGCAATTCAAGGCCAAGAATATCACCATTTACAATTTCCTGAAATTCATCTGTTTCCCACAAAAAATGCTTGTTTTCCTAACTGAAACCTTCCTAAATCAAATTGTTTTCCCTTTAAAATGTCATATATAGAGGTTCAACCATATGAAAGAACTTCTTTGCATGTGCATGTCTGCTTGAGCCATTCATTGCATGTTCATTATAGCTGTGGCTTGAGTGCTGAAAATTTTATTTTGGCACAAATATCTATAGTCAGTGTGGACAGCCAAATGGAGAAATACTGTGTTTGACACTTAAAAAAAATCCCTGTCAGGGATTCAGATATGCAGATTTTAGCCATGATTCCAGATGATGAGTGCTTGATTCATTCTGCTTTAAAAGAACCTGACACAGAACCCCTGAAGCTGGTTTGTTGAATTGGAGTGAACTTATTTGAATGTCCACTGACAAGTTGAATGACTGCTTCCTGATGCGGACGCAGTATCACCTCATCAAAAAAATAAGTAAAATCAATAAAACCCTGGGAAAGAGAGAGAGAGAGAAAGACAGACAGGAAGGGCAAGAACTGACTGGCCCTTACCCATGGTGAATTATTTCCTTCCAATCTTACTGGCGCCAAAGAGACCTGGTATCTCTTATCGTGGGCCTGCGATATTGTGTATGTGGTATGGACCAACAGCTGGCGGTTTCCTTTCGGGACTAGTCACTGATGTAGGACTGATCTCGAATTTTACAGTGGTGTCTTGGGCACAACGAACACAAAATGCAGTACAGGTACAAGGAAACCGCGTTTCCAAGCCACGAAAATTACAATAGCTTTGAATCCTTCAACAAAAATTATTTTTTTAAACATGGGATTTCCTTCATAAACTTAATACTGTATACAGTTCTATGTGGTGTGAATTTTTATTTTGTACCACAAGAGTCTTTCATAAACTTAATCAACAGTTCTACATGGTGTGAATTTAAAGTGTACAGAACTTTATAGACCAGTATTCCCCAAACCAAAAATGACCAGTGCTGGTCCTCAAAAGTTTTTGCCAGTCCCCAGGATATTTTCAGCATAATTAATTTATAAGAAGTAGCAGTAAAGTCTGTTATGCTTATCTAAAATTTTTAAAAGACAATGGCAGTTTAAATTATTTGATGGAAAATGAAAGTTGGCTTTTCTCCTGAATGATAGCATTTCAGACAAATTTCCACCTGCTGAAATACATTTTTTTTAATTTTTCATTCTGAAAACCTTTCTTCAAGCCAAACATTATAATTAGTGTATGACATAGATGCTTTATTGGTACTCACCTTGATTTTTAAAAAGCTGAAACTTTTGAAGGTCTGCCATATACAGTCTTTCAAGCAAAACTTTTTGAATCTGCAAAAGTCCTATAGAACTTCCCCAGTTTGTAGAACATTTCTTTGGGAAATTGCCAGCCTTCAAAAATTTTTATGGAAATTTGCAGGTCTGCAGGCCCCAAAAGGTTGGGGAACACTGGTATAGACAGTTCTTCAAGCATAAAAAGTAGATTTTGGTCATGTGTAAAAAAAAAAGACAGTGCAGATCCGTTGTGATGAAGTGTTTTCTATCGCATATGATTTTCTTCATGTAATAAGAAATGAATTTCTTCATAAAATTACTCTAATTCATACTCAAAAAAGAATAATTTATTATTTGTTTTTTCAGGGTTTTCCCCTCATGTGTGCACAGTATATAACAAGACTTATCCTTGCTATTTGCTTTTTGAGCTCCTTTTGATGCCAAAAGACCAGATTCTATGTTGTTTTCTTCTGCACAGTTGTTTTCTGTATCCTGACATTTCATGGAAAGATTTGTAATCAATTAGGCTGGAATGGAAGAGCAAAATGGTTATTCCAGTTCGGTGGCTCGCCCAGGGCGGATCTCCGAAAAGTTCTCTGAGAAAGTGCTAAGAGTTAGGTAGAAAAAAGTCAGTTTTTGTCAGCAGTCAGAGTGGAAGTGTCATAATCGTCAAGTCCGTTAGGCAGTGTTTCGTTATTGCGTTGAGCTTGGTCTTGGTCGGCTCCCGGAAAGTTTGAGGCGGCGTTCCACTCGGTGTAGGCTTCGGTGTTTGTTGGGGGGCCCCCTGAAAGTAAGACGAGCAAAAAAAAGACATGCCTAGGACTTACTGTAGACTCGGACGTCCCAACCGCACTCCATATGAGCCGGATCGTTTTTAGGAGACGGAGGCTCGACATCCCGACCGCGCCTCGAAAAGGGGCCGGATTTAGGGGATGGAGGTGCGCATTTTCAGCTCGACGTGCGGCGCCACACCAAGTATCAATATGTTGGTAAGTTGAGTATATGCGGGATTCTTCACCTGCAATGGTCATCAGTGATTTTTTGAATTTCAAAGCATCATCAATTGCTGACTTCTGAAAAATCTGCAGTTCACCTCGTTGGTCCAATGGCTGGTGCACTTCACATCATCAATAATCAAAAGGGCAGTCAAATTGCATACTACAATGGCTATTTAAAAGAAGATGAAATGAAGAGCATCAGTGACAGTGAGGAAGAGGCAGCAGAAGGCAATTTTGAAGATGATTATTAAACAGTCCTTTTAAGGAATAATGAAACCAAATAGCCCTTTTCAGGGCCACCAAGCACTATTATGAAACTTGCATCCAATTATAAAAAACTGGTGGGGGGCTTTTGGCAGGGGGGCTTTTGGTTGGGTACCGTGGCTGATGGGCAAGGAAATAAAGAACAGATTTGTTGTAAGCAATTATTCATTAAAAAGACAAATTTTCCAAAAAGATTCTACTGCGCTGAATTTTATTTAAAAACCAAAGCCTATCTTTGCTGCATCAAAAGTATTAATTACAAATAAATCATAGCAATTATTTTCTTGCCAAAATTAATTGCTGAAATACCCGAGAACCTCCCAGAAGTGGGTTTCCCTAATATGGGCTAACTGCTTTTCTGCACCTAATTGGATTAAAATAAGGTTTTCCAAAATTGTATCATTCTGGTGTAGAACTGTAGACCACTTATTTGGTCCATTTGATAGAAAAAGAAGACCAAAGTACAGTTGAACCTTGATGAATCAAAACTTTCTTCAAGTCAATTTTGTTTTCAAGTCCCCCTCTGAATCCCCTTCAAACCAATACATTAAAAACATCAGTAACTCAAAGGTCTTTCCCTAAAACCTCAGTAGCTCAAATTTTATGAAACCTCTTGGCTATTTTCTTTATTGACACAGAAAAGCAAATAAATAAATAAATAAAGTCACAATGCATTTTGAAAGGAAGTGAAAGACTGATTGGACAGATGAACCATAGCCTTAAATTTCAGCCGCCTGTCAACTCATTTAAGAAGCAATTCAAGGCCAAGAATATCACCATTTACAATTTCCTGAAATTCATCTGTTTCCCACAAAAAATGCTTGTTTCCCTAACTGAAACCTTCCTAAATCAAATTGTTTTCCCTTTAAAATGTCATATATAGAGGTTCAACCATATGAAAGAACTTCTTTGCATGTGCATGACTGCTTGGGCCATTCATTCCATGTACATTATAGCTTTGGCTGAAGTGCTGAAAATTTTATTTTGGCACAAATATCTAGAATCAGTGTGGACAGCCAAATGGAGAACTACTGTGTTTGGCACTGAAAAAAATCCCTATCAGGGATTAAGATATGCAGATTTCAGCCATGATTCCAGATGAGTGCTTGATTCATTCTGCTTTAAAACAACCTGACACAGAACCCCTGAAGCTGGTTTGTTGAATTGGAGTGAACTTATTTGAATGTCCACTGACAAGTTGAATGACTGCTTCCTGATGCGGACGCAGTATCACCTCATCAAAAAAAAAATCAATATAACCCTGGGAAAGAGAGAGAGAGAGAAAGACAGACAGGAAGGGCAAGAACTGACTGCCCCTTACCCATGGTGAATTATTTCCTTCCAATCTTACTGGCGCCAAAGAGACCTGGTATCTCTTATCGTGGGCCTGCGATATTGTGTATGTGGTATGGACCAACAGCTGGCGGTTTCCTTTCGGGACTAGTCACTGATGTAGGACTGATCTCGAATTTTACAGTGGTGTCTTGGGCACAACGAACACAAAATACAGTACAGGTACAAGGAAACCGCGTTTCCAAGCCACGAAAATTACAATAGCTTTGAATCCTTCAACAAAAATTATTTTTTGAAACATGGGATTTCCTTCATAAACTTAATCAACAGTTCTACATGGTGTGAATTTAAAGTGTACAGTACTTTATAGACCAGTATTCCCCAAACCAAAAATGACCAGTGCTGGTCCTCAAAAGTTTTTGCCAGTCCCCAGAGGATTTTCAGCATAATTAATTTATAAGAAGTAGCAGTAAAGTCTGTTATGCTGATCTAAAATTTCAAAAAGACAATGTCAGTTGAAATTATTTGATGGAAAATGAAAGTTGGCTTTTCTCCTGCTTTTCTCCTGCATGATGGAACTTCAGACAAATTTCCACCTGCTGAAATACATTATTTTAATTTTTCATTCTGAAAACCTTTCTTCAAGCCCAACATTATAATTAGTGTATGACATATATGCTTTATTGGTACTCACCTTGATTTTAAAAAAGCTGAAACTTTTGAATTACAGTCTTTCAAGCAAAACTTTTTGAATCTGCAAAAGTCCCATAAAACTTTCCCAGTTTGTAGAACATTTCTTTGGGAAATTGCCAGCCTTCACAAATTTTTATGGAAATTTGCAGGTCTGCAGGCCCCAAAAGGTTGGGGAACACTGGTATAGACATTTCTTCAAGCATAAAAAGTAGATTTTGGTCATGTTTAAAAAAAAAAAAGACAGTGCAGATCCGTTGTGATGAAGTGTTTTCTATCGCATATGATTTTCTTCATGTAATAAGAAATGAATTTCTTCATAAATTACTCTAATTCATACTCAAAACAGGCTAATTTGTTATTTGTTTTTCAGGATTTTTCCCTCATGTGTGCACAGTATATAGCAAGACTTATCCTTGCTATTTGCTTTTTGAGCTCCTTTTGATGCCAAAAGACCAGATTCTATGTTGTTTTCTTCTGCACAGTTGTTTTCTGTATCCTGACATTTCATGGAAAGATTTGTAATCAATTTTTTGGGGGAATTCTTTCTCATTTTTGATAAACAGGAGAACCAGCAATTTGATGGATGAATGAACGTAACACTTTATTTGCTGCTTTTCAGCGTTCACAGGGTTCAATCAAGATTTCCACAACCAAACCCCCTTCCCACCCAACCAATCTGGTCTTTTGGCATCAAAAGGAGCTCAAAAAGCAAATAGCAAGGATAAGTCTTGCTATATACTGTGCACACATGAGGGAAAAATCCTGAAAAACAAATAACAAATTAGCCTGTTTTGAGTATGAGGTTTAGTTGAATGAACAAATTACAGAGAATCTTTGATGACAAATTTGATGTATTGCCTCTGAGGTCTATGGGAAAATGTGATCTGACACAAAACAAGGTCCAATCACTATAATTATGGTCCTTATCTTGGATGCCAATCTGTAGGTCAGAAAACAAAAAATCGTCAGTCCCGGGTATGAGTATAATACCTGGACACAGAGGCAGGTGCTGGTAATGAGGATACAAAGGCGATCAAGGTCGGCGACTGACGGGCGTCACTGCTGTCGTCCTTCCGGTTCTAGTAACTCATTCATTGAAATGGTCTCGTAATCTTTACTAGATTGACCAGCCCTGGAGAAACAAAGCTAATTAGCCCACCGAACCACTCTGTCAATAAACAAAACAAAAAAGAAAGAACGAACACGCTTGAAGACAGTCTTCAACTGGACTAATTCAGAAATGAAAATTGAACACACACACAAACTGAGGAATAAACGCTGAAGTGATTCAAAGTCGCCTTATTCTTGCAGAAACGCAATAATTGAGGACTGTACAGTGCTGAATTTCAGTACTTGACCGCAGAAAACCCCGGTACATCGAATCAAATCTTTTTGAAGCAAATTTCCAGAGAACCCTCTGAAACACTTTTTATATTAGATTACCGGTAATAATATGAAAAGTTCAGATTTTTTCTTCATCAGGAATCTAAAAAATTGTTTTTTGAATTCACAAAGTTATTTCTGGCCATATCATAAATTTATAAAGCAAAGGAAAGAAATTTCTCAGTAGAATGCAGCATAAACTTTGAGACACTATTTTATTGAGTTGAAACTGTTGATAATCAATTTCTTTATTCCCACTAAAATGATCTGATTTTTTAATTGACCCTCTTGTGAGAATCTAATACACTGTATTTATTAAAACTTCTCAATTTAACTGCAGGAAAAAAACATATAGGGGGGTCTTGCGACTCCTGAAGATTGTTAGAAAAAATTCTGAAGAACCACCAAAAATCCATTTGTTGCTATGAATCTTGAAAATTTCTTTTAAACATATTTTTACAGCATAATTCCCATGCTGTTTGTGTCATATCATGTTAAAACATTGTTATGCTGAATAATTTGTCATAATGGAATTTTTGGTCTGGAAATTTTACCTGAATAGTATTTGCCTGCTTCCTGAAGAAACCCAGCTTTCAATAGAACAAGAAATCATTATCATATTTGTTCATTAAAATCCATTCATGTCAAAAATTGAAATATTCCTGCTTTCAGAACATCTGGAGCAATGTTCGAATTTCCAAATTCCTTGAACGCGATTTTTTTCTCGGTTGTATGAGGTACTGTACCACTACAATCTAAGGACTATGAGAAATTCGTTGAGATAATTTTGTTAATGACGAATTAGTTACGAAAGAAAGTGAACAACAGCTGCTTCAAGGTTTGCAAACGAGGGAACATTCCTCAAATCAACTCTTTATCATTGCTGCTTCCCCACAACAAAAAAATCCAGTGCCATTCAACATCAACACCAATAACAAAATAAAGGACATACAAATCGTGTGAGTCTTTGTCTCACGAGAACCTGAATGCTGGACCAGTTAATTATCCAGGCCGACACCTTTGGACAAAAAGAAATAAAAGTGCCCTCAGGCGTTTTCCAGGCAGCAAGGCTGACAAGTCTATCTCAGGGCCACTGATTGCTGTTTGTCACAACATCAGTTGTCTGTCAAAACAAATTCCTCATTTTGTATTTCATGGATCCCATGTAGATGTACTGGTTTAAGGTCCACAGTGGGAGGAATGACCAGTAGGATCCTACAGGGGTCTGGGGGGGGGGGGAATAATAAGGACGTTGTGTAACGTGTGTCTGTGGCCTTTTGCACCTTGAATTAATTTGCCTACTTGAAAACACATCAATTAACATTAAGTTGTCAGGATGGCCAAGTGGTCTAAGGCGCTGCGTATAGGTCACAGTGTGGTTCTGCAGACATGGGTTCAAATCCCACTTCTGCAATTGTTTTTTTTCATTTTTTTCATTTTTTTGTCCACACTGCAGACGCTCTGCTACTTGATTCCAAAATTAGAAAAAAAACTTTTGTTAAATGAGGATTTCATCCATTATTATTGAAGGTTTTCATCATGCAGATGAGGGGCTCAGGAGAAAAGTCAACTGCACAAAAAATAAATGCAGAATGAAAAGATCCACTACAAGAAGGGCCCAGAAATACTGTATTATCATGCTTGTATATTGTTGATCAATAACTTTCTGATGAGCCCATTCCAAACTTAATGTCAAACCCTTGTAGGTTCTGTTAATGGGTGACAACAAAAGGAGAGATTATTAGAGAAAATTCAAGAGAATGGATAATTCTTAAGAATAAGTCAGCCTATAAAACAAAGCAATAACTGCAAATACAATACTCCCTTCCAATATTCCAAGAGCCTGAATCAAATTCCAGGAATCCACAGAATAAATATATTTGATAGACATATTGCTCTCCTGACATGACCTCAAAGGTTGTGAAATAAGGAGACTCATTCCTTCACCTGTCCTCTCACCTTGGTTCAGCTTCTACACATGTACCTGCTCAGTTACACAAATATGAATAGATGTTCTTCCATCTGATCAATAATATTTTGAGTACATAAAACACTGCAGAATCCCACCCAAGCAAGGCATTAGTGCAGTGACTTTCAGTGAGACTCCTGTGTAAGGAAACTCTGTGGGTTTTGGCCTGTCTCTGAGTTTGGTGTAACTTTGTTTATGTGCAAAAGTACAATACAGGCCTTTTTTTTTTTTAAAGGCAAATACTTTCCAAGTCATTTCCCTTTCACAGCTCTCATCAAATAAGGAGATAC
Source organism: Notodromas monacha (assembly GCA_905338405.1). Lineage (NCBI taxonomy): Eukaryota > Metazoa > Arthropoda > Ostracoda > Podocopida > Cyprididae > Notodromas > Notodromas monacha. The sequence goes on from CAJPEX010002814.1 coordinate 25,307, forward strand.
AGAAACTTGGAAGTTTTCAGTCTTTGGATAAATCAGGATAACAATATAAAGAAAATACAGTAAAATCCCAAAATTTTGAAAAAAAGAAACCAGAATGAAAACACTCATTACAAAAAGGACCCATAAATAAACTATCCCCTCCTATGAAGAAATATAAATAATTAATTCTGGCAGAGTAAAAAACAAAAATTTTAAATATGCAAAGTTCCCCTAGTTGAACATCTCCAAGTCAAATCTCAAGGGACCAGCAAAAAAAGTTGTGTTCAGGAAACAAGCAATTTTTTAAGGGAAGGAAATAAGAATTACAGGATATTGTAATTTGTGATATTCTGGGCCTTTAATTGCTTCTTAAATAAGTTGACAGGATACTGAAATTGGAAGCAATGCTTCATTTCCCAAATAATACTCTTTCACTGCCTTTCAAAGCACATCCATGCATTTTATACAGTATTGCTTTTCTCTTTCTGGTGCCAATAAAATACTGTAACAGCCAAAAGCCCCCCTGACAATTTGAGTTGAGGAGGTTTGAGAGGGAAAGCCTTTGAGTTGGAAAGGATTTTGATCCTTTGCATTGTTTCTACAGGGATTCACACAGGAATTTGAAAAAATTCAACAAAGAGAGGTTTGAGTTATCAAGATTCAACTGTGCCCAAATGTTCACTGTTATACATGCAATGAGGAAATTTTTCATTCTTGGTCTTTCAAGTCCAGATCACCTTTCAAAGGGAAATTAGAAACACTTATGGGTTTCAACACAGGGTTATTCAGGTTTTGTCAGATTAATAAAAACTTGAGTAGATTCTGCTGAGTCCCATGTACACTTTTTCTAACATCAATGAAAACCTGGCAATTCAACCTCCTTTCTTCAGAAAAAAAATTAATGCTAAACCCCATATGGCCATGATCACACTGCCTCCAAAAACTGGTAAACTTCAGAAATATTATTTGACTGTTTTTGTTTTATTTTGCATCCAGCCAAAAGACTTTGGTAAATTTGCCAACAATTTTTTTCACGCAAGGTTTTCCCACGCCATGGCTAATGATTATTTTTTTATGAAACTCGGGTTTTATGATTTTCGTAATTAGTGCTGTGAATAAACGGGCTTTTTTTTGTTCATTCGTTCTTTTGTGAAGCATAATAACCCTAATGACTAGGTCAGCAGAAAGTGAAGTACCACTTCAGCAAAAACCGTTGAACCTGATGCAACCTGGGGGCAAATAATGTAGGTTCTATTCCTCAGACAGGAACAAGATGTGAGGCAGTTGTGAATTCCCAGCAGCTGCTGAGAGGAAAAAAGCTTCCAATTCCTGGAGGTCTTCAACCACTGACTGCTTGGATGGTGAAATTAATTGCATAATTTTGGAGCACATGGAATAAGTTTGGCACATCATGTCAAATATAGTTCCCCAACCAATTGTCCATGGACAGGCGCAGGTCTGCAGAAGATTTTTGCAGGTCCCTAACAAATTTTTTTAAGCATAATAAATCTATCAAAAGCGGCATGAAGTGTTATCTTTTTTTACAATTTTGGATGGACAATGGCATTTGAAATTATCTGATGATAAATGAAAGTTGGCTTTTCTCCAACAAACACTTTAGACAAATTTTCACATGCTTAAATACACTATTTCAATTTTTCATTCTGAGAAATCTTTCATCAAGCCCACCTTTCTAATTATTTTGATGACATTCCATTGTAGCTGCTTCATTTGTTTTTAGCTTGATTTTTGGAAAAATAGAAAATTTTAAATACTTGCATGCCATAAAGTTTTTCAAACAAAACTGTTTTGAGTTGGCAAAAATGTTATAAAACATTGCCAGTTGGCAGAAATTTTTTCAGAAATTTGCTGGTCTGAAAAATGTTATGGAACTTTTGCCAGTCTGCAGGCCCAAGAACGTTGGGAACACTGAACTAGATTATTGCAGAAGCAAATATTGCAGGAAAATATTAAAACAGAAAAAATATTTGGCTATAAACTAAAATAGCCCCAAAATTTTTTTTTCAAGTCTGAAAACCAGCAAAAATACTCTGCCAATGTAAGAGATATTATTGTATGCTTCCATTATATTCAACTTCAGAATGCAGGTAGACTTCCTATGAAACAATTTTATGTACATTCTAAAAAAATTGCTTTTGCATAAGAACATTTTTGTTCCCATAGGGCGTCTATCTACAACAGATTATAACTTCTTTTGAACCAAAGAAGTACAGTAAATGCGCCCTTGGAGCATATTGTCAATCAAGTTACCCAGACTTGGCCAAGGTGTTCAATTTCACTTCCTTGTAATCCTTGATTTTTTTGCCCACGAGAAATGCTTCAAGATCTTGAAAACTCCAAGTTTAATTTATTTCTTGGTCCCTCTGACTTCCACAGGATGGACTGTTGCAGCAAAATAAAAAATTAAATAACAAGAGACAAAAAAAGAAAAAGGTTGCGCACCCTGGGACGCCCACCAGTGATGCGTAATTCAACCGGCGCCAACCCCGCCGTCGCCAAACTCATTACCAGAGTTTCTTTTATTTATTTTTTTCTTCTTGCCCCCACAGGCTCACTGTCTCTGCTGGTCCCCATCAGAGCACATGCTACATCCTGCCCCTCCACTCACACACAGGCGACATGCAAGGAAAACATAACACTGAGCTCATGATGAGGTCTCTTGGCAGTCTTGGGGCAATGCCAAAGTCTTGACCATTTACCAACTGAAATACAGTACTGAACTTACTTGAGTACAATGTGCACCTTATTTTCCAAAAACTTTGAGCAAAAGAGAAAATGAGGTGGGCATCATGTACAGTTGGGTATGAAATTTAAAGTGACTTTTAATTGATTTGAAACTTTACCCCCCACATTCAAAATTTTTTTCAGAGTTCTCTATTTTAATTACAGTTGACTACCCCCACACATTGGACCTTGTGCACTACAGATTTTTGCACAACTGATCACCTCTAAAGGCAGTTTTCCCTCCCACATATTATTGGACTAAATCCTAATAACAGACTTCCGTTGGTTTAAAATTAATGGTGAAAAAGTGAAAATTTCAATATTTTAACCCTTAGGCGGCAAAGTTGGACTATTTTCATGAAATTTTGTTGCACCTCAGGGCAGAAAATAAAAAAGGACAACAGGGATTTGAGGACCAAGTCAGGGAAAAACCCGATGTTTTTTTTCTTTTTGCACAGAAAAATTTTGTGGGAAAATAAAAAAATGCTATGCTAAGCAATGGGCTTTTCTTGGATTAATCCTGACTTCGCCTCAGCCCACCTGGAAGGTCTTTTCTGACCTTCAGAAAAATTAAAACGCCTTAGCATACAAAAATAATCTGATTTTGGCCGGCAATGGGAAAGAACCCTTCGCTGTCCAAGGGTTAATAATTGAATTTGCATAACAGAATTTGCACACAACAGACTAGTCTGCTGCACAAATTGAGTCCATTGTGCAGGGTTAGACTGTACACAGTTGAACCTCTCCAAGGGACCAGCAAAAGATTGACTTTGAAAGATGTTGACTTTTNAAAAATGCTATGCTAAGCAATGGGCTTTTCTTGGATTAATCCTGACTTCGCCTCAGCCCACCTGGAAGGTCTTTTCTGACCTTCAGAAAAATTAAAACGCCTTAGCATACAAAAATAATCTGATTTTGGCCGGCAATGGGAAAGAACCCTTCGCTGTCCAAGGGTTAATAATTGAATTTGCATAACATAATTTGCACACAACAGACTAGTTCGCTGCACAAATCCAGTCCATTGTGCAGGGTTAGACTGTATACAGTTGAATCTCTCCAAGGGACCAGCAAAAAATTGACTTTGAAAGATGTTGACTTTTGTGGTCACTGTTTTCAGTTAGGAAGCTTCCAAGTGAGGGTAACACCATTTCTGCTGCTGGAAATGTAGAGGAATTGCAGGAACACTCCTGACTTGAGGAGTTTTTCAACACATTGTTTCTAAAAGAATTCCAATTCAGATGGGGACTTGAAAGAAATTTGACTTAGAGTGGTTTAACTTATCACGTTTCAACTGTATTCTTATGTTTATGCAAAAAAAATGACCTTTAGAATTCAATTTTCAATTGAGATTCAAAGCAGATTTTTACCCAACACAGTTTTTCAAATAGGAATTTAGGTAACTGAAAATGAAGGTGCATTTTTTTATGCAGGGATAACATTTTGCCAAAAATTTTTGCTAAACATTTAAGGTGCCACACATCTTATTCAATGAAATACAGTATTATACAGTCAAATGTCATCAAGTCACATTCAAAGGGACAAACAAATTCAACGTAACAAGGTTTCAATTTAAAAGAGGTTAAGAAAACCAGGGCTGATTTGAGTAGTGGAAGATTTTGGCAAGATACATGTGGTATCTTGCAATTTGACAGACAAATTTCCAGGGAGGTTGACTTGCAATTTGAAGCTTGCCCCACAATTTGACCAGCATTGGCCATTTTTTAGTGATTTTGTGATTACATTTTTGAATTTCATGGAGTGTTTTGCAATTCAACTTATTTGCAATTTGATCATAGTTCGGCAACAGATTAGGGTCAAATTGCAAGGTACCACCTGTATTGCATTTTCCCTGACAACATTGGCCACCCACTGAGAAGAGTGGGAACTTTTCTCTCAAATTTTCGGTAGGCCCCTTCTCAAACCATCACACTGTTTCAATCCCGTCTGGAAAATATTACAGTATATGCAATTTTCGAAAGAGCAAAATAACAAGAAAAAAGTATCAGAAAAAGTCTCGCCGCCAGACCAGAGACACCGATAAGAAAACAGGCTTAAAAGACCAACCTCCGGGGGACTCTATACCCTGCGAAGCAGAGCCACCGACAGGGTAACCAGGTTAAGCACACGATGAGCCAAGAACTTCGCAATGTAATTCGCATGCAAAATAATGAAACAAGAAAAAAAAAAAAAGAAGAAGAGGAAGAAGAAGACAATCCGGTCGCCGGCAGACAAGACAAACAAACGGCGCGTCCCGAATTATTTTCCCCCGCGTCTCTTCACTGATGATTACGACGGCTTTTCATCTTTCACAGGCGCCCTTTTTGAAATTTGTTTACTGAAAATCTACATTTTCAAAATCGTTCTTTTCTCTTTCATGTAAATTGAAATTATTCTCATTTTCTGTCAGATGTCAAGGATTCGCCTCCATAGGCTATAAACTGAAATTTATCTCCCACAGGCACTTTTTTGAATTTATTTTCTGGAAATCGAAATCGTTTTAATTTTTTTCTCTCTCAGCATTTCGATTAAAAATGCTCTAATTTTCACGCAGATTTCAAGGATTCCCTTTCATATGATGAACGGAAGTTTATACAACCTCTAATTTGTTCTTGCTTCAGTGAAGTTTCCCCCTAAGTTTACAGATTTGTTAACAGATCTGTAAATAAATAGGAAAGGTTGCCCTGGAGATGTAAGCAATATTTGATCAATCAAGTCCTCAAAACATTCTAATTTTTGCACACATTTGATACAAGGCATAGTTCTGTTGTTTGTCAAAAATTTGGAAAAATTCCCCCAGCAGGAATTGAACAAATTCTTTGCTTAAGATACAGAAAATACCTGTGCATAAAAAAACAGCACGCAAACTAACCTTTTGGCATGAATAGGAGCCCAAATCAGCACAAGTATTGTGCACATATCATATTGAGAAACCCCTTAAACAGAGAAGCAAAAAATTAGCCTGAAGTAGATTACATTCATTATGAGATTCATTTTGCGTCTTTTTGAATATAAATAGCTAAATTCGTTCAAAAGCTGAAAAAAATAAGGGAGCCACTTTTATTTCCACGCATTTTTATAAAATTTTGGCACATTGTTTGTGTTTGTATCTTGAAACCTTTGGGCAGGGTTTTTATTGTTTCAATTGTCTCTAAGTCAAATTGTCCATCTTTTTGGGGTGTCTGTAAGTTGGGGCTCCACTACAGTGATACCCCCACATGTGGACACCTCAACCTGCTGACAATTCAACATAGGGACACTTATTTTCCCATAAAAAAAATTAATAAAAAAGGCCTGACATGAGGACACTGACTCAACAGAGGGACATTTTGTGATAAAATTGCAAATACAGTTCAGGCCAAATTACAAGAAGCAGATATTTCCAACCCTCAAATTGATGTAAGAAAAGTTCTTGTGCATTTCTCTCACCAATTTACCATCCATTTAGCTGATTCAAAAAAAAACCTCCAGCATAGAGGGACTTTCTTCTCTCTTTGTCTTTTGAATGTTATTTTTACGGATAATGCCAACATTTATATGTACTGTACAGAGGTATCAGCAGTATTCAATTCCCCAAATAAATGTCCATATTGCATTGAAATATATTGATAGAATTAGTTTAAATTGGGAGACAATTTTTTATTTTCATGGAATTATGGTGAGTATTTTTTACATAAACCAACAATTAAAAATTATATAATGTAAGTCTAAGGAAAAATGAGACTCAACTTAAGGACACTCTTTATGCACCAATTAAGTCCGCATCTCGGGGTCTCACTATATCTTGCAACACTTGACAGAAAGCAAAGGCTTACAAAAAACCCAGACAAAAGTCCACGCCGTTCTTAATCACAGGTAAAAAAAAAACGTGTCTTGTCCCAAAAAAAATAAAAATAAAATGTGATTGGGATCACACGATTCACAGCCGAATAAATCGGACCTTTCGGGATTGAGTCTACATATCACAGAACCTAAGAAACGAGTCCTGTTCCGAAAGGACGACATGCAATCAATCCAACTGCTTGATAGTCACGATTCTCTCGGACTTTAAGGAGGTACTCCCGAGATTTAAAACCCCCGGGGGTTTTAAAGAATCCCCATCAAAGAGGCATTGCCCTCGGATGTGCGAGACATAATCTGTAACTGGGATCTCCAATGACCTGTTTTGGATTGCCAAATATATACTGTACTCTATATATTGAACAATGGGTCTCTGCTAAAAGAAAAAAAAAGAATTTTATCCTGCAGTCTGACTTTTTAAATAAAAGATGTGTTGGCATGAAAAAATAATTTATCTCACGTTTAATTCGAATAATTTTTTATACAATCCAAGGAAACCAAGAACAAATTTTTGAACCTCGAAAATCTGCGCATTGCAGCAATTTATTGGAACATAATTGAATTAATATTTGCATTCCATCTTTAAAGATGCAGAAATTTTAAAAAATGTTGGCATTAAAAAGAAGAATATTTCGCCTTCATTTTTTTTCTCTTGAACAATTTTTGCCTTGCATCCGAAAAATTTTCAACAAATCAAATTAAAAGCTTGCTGAATTTCATGCATTTTTGTCAAAAAATGTTTTAATTATTTCAGTCCATTTTTTTGTCGTTGAAGGGGATTTTTTTTCCTTTATTACGTGAATTTATTTGCCACGGATTTACAAAGGTTTTTTTCCTTAAATATAAAAAAATCGCACCTCGAAACAATTATAGGCGTACAAATTTTCAATTTTAGTTAATGAATTTTTTTATGCTTAAAAAATTCAGAAAAATTCATGAAGCCTGCATTTTTTCTGAAAGCTTTTTATACGGCGTGGTTCTTTTCCCCCTTGTTATTCTTAAATGTGAGTTGTTTTTAATTTATTAACGTATTTGCATAATTTAAATGCACCAATTGTAAAATACAATATACTGTAGTTGCTTTTGGCCTCATAAATGTGCGCAAATAGTTTCTCGATTATATAACATACTGCACTTGAACGAGTAAACAATTATTTATAAATCTATTAGGTATTCGAATCATTTCAGCATAATTTGTCTGAACATTTTCTCTGAACTGCTTTCTTCGGACGAAGAGGTGAAATTTCCCATTGTGAAACCAACGTCAGATGACCCGTCCTCGATATTTTTTCCCCCTCTCCATTAAATATCCTCGTGAATGAAACAAATTTTAGCGGACAGGAACGAAAAGCAGGCACGAGGGGGAGAGAGAGAGAGAGAGAGCAAAAAAAGCGAGCAAATGTCGAACTCAAACACGCGCTGTTTGCTCTTTACTCGGGGATGCTCTCTGTCAAACAAACGTCGGCAAACTTGGACAGACATATCCATTTTCTTCTGGGATTCGGCGCCAGACTATTCGAGAAAGCCAACGCCAAAGCAAATTTCCTTCTCTTTAAAAAAAAAGAAGAAAAGAAACAGTGTATAGTGTCTCCGAAATTAACTTGAAGCCGCTCAATTTTTAAATGCACAAACGAAGCTCTTGAACCGAATTACGGTGTACAGTATGTATCGAAATTTCTTTTAAACGAAAATATTTTTTCTGAGTATAGACGCAGGTCTCACCTCCTTGTGTTACAGAAAAAGCACTTATAAGTGAATAAAAACCCCTTGCTTGACATGATTATTTATACACTAGACAAAGGCTGCCACATGCCTGTACAAGGCATATACACAAAACAAATGTCAAATCTTCTTTGGTTTCTGAATGCATTTTCCTCTGAGAATCGGAAGGGGTATTTTCATGATATGTAACAATGTTGGGTGACTTCCATAATACAACAAAAGCACATATACTCACAAGTAGTAGAGTGTCCGCACTGCAATTGCACCCTGATTGAACTTGGGAATTCAAATTTTTATATATTATATTTGAAAAAAGAATTGCTGTATGACATTATAGACATAACATTGCACTGTTTTTCTATGTTAGTGCCCCAATGTAGCAAAATATATGTACATACATACATACATACATAACATACATTTGAAATCATCATTACATACTGAGTGAAATTCTGGAAATTTGGAATTTTTTTGGCTGGAAGAACTTAAAAATAAAATATACATACATACATACATACATACATACGTACATAACATACATTTGAAATCATCATTACATACTGAGTGAAATTCTGGAAATTTGGAATTGAAATCATCATTACATACTGAGTGAAATTCTGGAAATTTGGAATTTTTTTGGCTGGAAGAACATGAAAATTGATTTTTTTTATTTTCCTGAATTAAAAAATGTTGTGCAGCTGTATTTGCAATGACATGGGGTTTTCAATTTGATCAGTTAAAAATTGAGATCTAAAAAGGAATTTTTCCCATTTTTCACTCAATTTTTTGAAAAAGGTCCACATTTTTTTATATCTCAGTCAATTTTTGGACTTTTTCAAAGTTGGAAATAGGGGAAATGTGCAGAACTTCATTGCGCATCCACCCTATAAAAAAGGTAGAGTTTTGTTGAGCAGAAACCATGTGGTGAATTTTTATACCAAGAAGGTTGGAAAACAAAAAGATTTTGGACTTTCAAGTTTAACTCATAATATTTTTGGAGCAATTTCAATTTTAAAATTTTTCTTGGATGCACAATGCATTTCTACAAATTTTGAATTTTTTTGGCTGGAGGAAGTTCAAATCAAAATAGGAAACGTTTTCTAAAAAAAAATGTGCCAAGGGGTGGGATTAATTTTTTTTCCATGCCAAGGAAAACCTGCTAAAAGTTGGTGCCACAGACACATGTTACACGACCTCCTTATTAAAGTTCCCAGACCCCTGTAGGATCCTACTGGTTGCTCCTCCCACTGTGGACATTAAAAATTTAGTAGATTAAAAAATTAATCTAAAAAACCACGTTT